>MCJB01013104.1:381242-401902 GCA_002018475.1 Nicotiana obtusifolia | reverse complement strand
TAAGGTTGCCATACCTTATCATCCACAATCGAGCGGTCAAGTTGAGGTATCCAATAGGGAATAAAGAGTATATTAGCAAAGACGGTGAACGCAAACAGGACCGACTGGTCAAAGAAGCTAGATGATACTCTATGGGCATACCGTACAGCGTACAAGACCCCTATTGGTACATCCCCTTATCGGCTAGTCTTCGGAAAAGCGTGCCATTTACCTGTAGAACTTGAGCATAAGGCCATGTGGGCCTTAAAAAGATTAAACATGGACTGGGCGGAGGCTGGAGCTCTAAGGCTAGCACAATTAAATGAAATGGAGGAGTTTCGTATTCACGCATATGAAAGTGCAGCAATATATAAAGAAAGAATTAAATTCGTCCATGACAAGAAGATCTTAAAAAGAGAGTTCAAGGCAGGGGATCTGGTATTGCTGTTCAATTCAAGACTAAAACTATTTCCGGGGAAACTGAAATCTAAATGGTCTGGACCATTTAAAGTTGTTAATGTCTCTCCTTTTGGAGCTGTTGAATTAGCATCGGAGGATGGGCTCCGAACTTTCAAGGTAAACGGGCAAAGAATCAAGCACTACTTGGGAGCGGATGGAGAGAAACATTTGGTAGAGCAGCTGGCTCTAAAGGATGGTCGAAGCCTAACCTTGGAATGATTGCAGAGGCATCTTAGCTTGGTCGTGCCACGACGTTAAATCAAGCGCTTCATGGGAGGCAACCCATGTGTGGTAATATTTACTTTTGTTTGTAGTTGTATCTTTATTTAAGTTTTAATCTCATATTTGTACTTAGGGCCATTTGAAGGATGTTTTAGGATGCAGGAATTTGACAAAAGGACACAGAAATTGAGAAGTAGTTCGTGGAACAACAATGTGACAAATGCTACACAAATGCGATCGCATTTTCAATATGCAAACCGCATTTGTGCCGCAAACTGAAGCAGAAAGTTGAGTAAGCATAGCCGGCATAAATGCGACGAAGCACCGCATTTTGCGGATCGCATTTAAGTTATGCGGTCCGCATTCTCAACGCAAACAGAGACAGAGAATTTGGTTCAAAAGTATGACACAAATGCGGTGAGGTAACTTATTATGCGATTCGCATTTACAATATGCGATGACTTAACCATCGCATACTGCCAGGTACGTGTTCGTATTCCCTCATCTTCTAAATCCTTCAGTCTAAGTATGTATGTGTGTGTGTGTATATATATATATATATATATATATAAATAAAGAAAGAGAAAAGAAAACACAACAGAGAACGAACCGTGATTGACATTACCGGAGGAAATTGCATCTCAAGCTCACCAAACATCAAAAAGCTGATTATAAGTTGTAAAAAGTCCTCAAATCTTTTTCATAGGTATGTTCAACCTTTGCTATCTGATAAAATTTTAAATTTTGCAAGATTAGGTTTGATGTTTCAATGGAGTTTTTAAATTTTTTGGGGGTTGAAGTCAAGAATCTAGGGTTTTAATTCTTGGGGGATGACCATACTTGTGTATCTTAAGGTATTTGCGGTCCACAAAATTAAAATGTGGACCGCATTTTGACCGCACCCCTAAACCCTAGATCTCTGAGGAAGACAACAAATGCGGTGTCTTTGCAATTGCATAATGACTATGCGGACCGCAAAGCCACCGCCAACACATCCAGAACATTTGGTTAGCACAGGTGATTTCTGCAGTGAATATGCGATCGCATATATCGCTTTGCGATGAGTATGCGATCGCATTTGTGTGTATCCAACAGGCCTATGCACAAAGACATTCTACGATGGTTATGCGATTCGCATAATCCACCGCGGAATGCCATCTGCCTTGCACGCATAGGATTGCGACGTGTTTGCGGTTCGCATAGTGGATATGCGACCGCAAACCACATCGCATTTCTGTAACTATTTGTTGATTATTCCTGTTTTGCTTTTCTCTAATGATGATAATGTCGCTTACATATCCTATTCATGCAGATATGGCAGCCAAAAAGCACTCCGTAAAGAGAAGACCAGCTTTCGCTTCTACCTCAGCACAACCCAAAAGGGTAAGAGTGGAATCAAATGTACTGAGTACCTCCCAGTCTGATGAGGAGGAACGCTTACCAGAAGTTGATTTAGTGGCTGAGGCTAGACGGAAACGCGGTGATGACATGCAGCTTCAATTTGGGGTTGAAGGTTCCAGAACATTGTTCAGGGAAGGGCTAACAAAAAGGAAAATCTTGGGGGAGAAAAAGTTAAGCTTGAATGGATTACAGGAACAGTACCCTCATATTCTCGAAAACATCAAAACGAGAAAATGGGAGTACTTCACTACGGACCCCAAAGAATACAATGAGTCAATGGTCCGGGAATTTTATGTGTTTTACGGAGCTTCACGAACGGGGTACCATAGACGCAACAGAATATTCACCGGCATCGTCCATGTTCGGGGTAAGGCTGTGTTTTGTGACAGTGAGCATATTAATGAACTCTTCTTTCCCGATTGGGAATCAGGCATAGTTGAGTACGATGCCAAGTATTCCAACAGAGAACACGAACGTGGATGGATAGCATCCGTTATTGCCAAGGGGACTCCTGCCTGGATTAACCAGGGAAGAAAATCTATAAAGAAGACCTCACAAGGGAGGGAAAATATTGGCTAAACTTCGTCACCTCCCATTTATTACCTTCCATAAATGAAACGGATATCAACATTGAGAAGGCACTTCTCATTGCGTGTATTATGACTGGTATTAAGATTGATGTGGGGAGTCTTATTTTCCAGGAAATTGGCATCCGGGCAACGCAGCGGGCCACATCACTTCCCTTCCCGAGTTTGATCACAACCCTCTGCCAAGAGGTGAATGTTCCTTTCTTACCACAAGCAGACAAACTCAGTAATTCAATGAGGGATATAGATATCACTCGTATAAGTGATTCTGCTGCTCCACCAGAGACCCCAGTTGAGGACATTGACTCCCAAAATCTCCTTTCTCCCCAAGATCCAGAACCCTCCACTGCTGCTGATGAGACTGCACCCCCATCTACCACTGGTCCATCTTCCTCACTAATGCCAACCCTTTCAAGACTCGGTCTAATTGCACATCACGCAAATTCCAAGGTGGACCAACTCTTGAAAAACCTGCCCCACCTGATTAAACAGGCCCGGACTCCGATTCAAACGTCAGTGATCGCTCTCCAACAACAACAATCATTGTTCGGAGATTGGTTGCACAAGCTTGAGTCTAGGGTTGAACGGATTGAAAGAGGTGAGGTTAGGGGTTTACCCCAGTTGAGGGAGGAAGTAAAATCCATGAAGACCAAACTCCAGAAAATGCAAAATCTGGAGTTCGACATAACATCTCTCCTCCCCAATGAGGGTGACCAGGGTGCTGACATTGCTGCACCAGACTTGGGCCTAGACTTCACGGCGCTAATGGCGGACATTGCACCTTCGTCTGCTAAAGTTTCTCATCCTCCCGCTCCTCCAGTACCGGCAGACATCACTGATGACGAGACATCGGGGGGTCATCAGAATTCGAAGGGGAAGAATCAGATGATGCAAGTTCAGGGTCCGATGAGGGTGATGACCCCAAGGACAAGGGCAAAGCAATTGCTGCGCCAACTGAGGAGGAAGAAGAAGAGCAATAAGACATTGAGAGGGCCATAAAGCAATCGCTAGCGGAAGTGGCTGCCCCTGCAGACTCATCAGCCACACAGCCACTAGTGGGCGAAGCTAGCAGCTCAGCGGTCCCACAACCTACTCCAGATCAGTCCCACAGCCCTCCTGCAACTCCGGAGGAGACCTAGGCTACTGCATCTCTTCGCGCAAATGCGCCCCAGGGAGCCCCTTGCACTATATTTTTTTCTTATGCATTGGGGACAATGCATGATTTAAGTTGGGGGTGGTAGCCTTATTTGTGTATCTGTGTATTTGATCTAATATTTGGCATGTTTAGCGACGTTGATAATTGTACAATATGTAGTAATGATTAATGATTTATGTATATATGTTGTTGTAATTAAATAGTTAGTGAAATGAAGTTTGTCAATAAAATCCCCTTGTTTTTTCTTTGTCGGGTTCTTTTTCAAGGGTGTAATAGTAGAACCGGGCTTATTAATATGAGATATATTGACCAGGAGGGTGAAGTTGTTTAGTATCAAGTATGTAAATCTGTGCATAGATTATACCCTTGTTAACAAATCAATGATGTGAAATTGAGGCTCACTCTGTAACTTTAGGTCTACCTAGAATCGTGTATGTATACACGAGGAAAGCCTCGAGTGACCAAATGTGAACTCTTAAGCTGTAAACTATGTTGACCGAACGGTTTATGTGCCAATGTGTGTGAGCCCCTTGTTTGAATAATTCTTGTGTTGCTTCTGCCATCTAGAACTTGCCCAGTTGGTTTTTCGACGCTTTTTATATGTACACTGAGTTGGAGAGAGGATATTAGGCATTCTTTGTTTATGTATGAAATCTTTTTAGCCTCTTTTAGCCTACCCATGTATAAATAATATCACTAGTTCCCCATTTGAGCCTTTTAGCCTTTTCCTTGGCCTCCGCATTACAAACCTTTCCCGTTCGTAAAACAATGATCTCTTTTGAACCCGTTCCTCCTTGAACATTGAGAACATGGCTAAAAGCCTAAGTTGGGGGTGTGGGTCAAAATGGAAATGGATAAGGTCATGAAGTGAGGTGAGAGCATATACCTCAAAGTGCTAATGTGAATTTATGAAAGCTCCAAAGAAGAAAAGAGAAGAAAAAAAAAAGAAACAGAAAAAAAAAATCATAAATAGTTATGTATGTCTTTTAAATAATGGAGCTTGGAAATAGATTAGAGAGGTATTTAAGGCGGGTCAACTGTGGGAACTGAACGCCATTGAGGCTATGGGGTTGAAAAGAAGCAAAATGTTAAAAGCAAGAAGAATGTAATTAGTGTTCAAGGAGGATGTAGCCACTCGTATCTAAATATATATCCTACCATTCCTTAAACCTACATTACAAGCTTACAAAGTCCTTATGTTATCTCCAACCGAGTGTTCTTAGAAGTAGGTGACGAATTAAAATAAGGGCAAGCCTATGGTATGGCATGTGGTGACACTTGAAATTTCGTTCTGAGAGTGAGTGTATTTGCACTTTAGTCCCTTTGTATTGCTTTGATAAATATTGTGAGAGTGGGACGTTCTTTCAAGTGAGGGCACATAAATTGCTAGGTTGACAGAAAGTTGAGTTTTGAGTACAGCATAAGTGTACTCAGCTGAAGGTAACCTTTAGTTACTTTGTTGAGGCTCAAAGTTCACTAACTGATTGGTTATCCTTGAATATACTGATGATTCAAGGAGGGTACAGTATTCAAAGAGATATACTTGAGATACTAACAACAAACACCGTCCATAGTCAGTATTGTTTCATGTGGATAAGTAGAGTCTAGACTAGGATAGTATTATTTTAGTTGCTTGAGGACAAGCAAGAGTTTAAGTTGGGGGTGTTGATGTGCCGGGTAATTTCGGCACATTTTGATACTACTTGCTTAAAGTTTAACTTGTTTTACATGCAAATTCTACTGATACTTATATAATTTTAGTGTATTTGCATTATATCGAGTGTAAGGACCTAGAAGTACGGAAAAGAGTTCAAAAAGCCAGCTGAAGACAAGAAAAGAAGTTAAGAGCATCGCAAATTTGAGTATGCGGTCGCAAACAGCAAATGCAGACTGCATATTTCACAAGTAGATTGCAAACAAGGACAGAACTCTGGGCAATTCTTCATGTCGAGAATGCGGTCGCAAATGCGACCGCAAAACAGGAATGCGAACCACAAAATAACAAGGTGAAATCGCAAACGCAAATAGAGTTTTTGGGTGAAAATCAGAGTGGAGAATGCGATCGCATTTCGCGATCGCATAACCAACATGCAGACCGCAAACCAAAATGCGATGAAGGCAAAACTCTTGGGTTAAATCTGCAACAGCCGATGAAGAATTGCGGTCCACATTTCTGTTTTGCGACAGAAATGCGGTCCGCATTATTACTGCAAGGGCAAATCAGTCCGAAATTCGCCTCGGGTTTTAGGCCTTTATAAATAGGTTTAATAGGGTTTTGTGAGGGACATCTTGTCAGAATTGAGAGTACAAAGTACGGGCAATTAACTAGTTTGAATTTTTGGCAGCTTTTGGGATCAATTACCTTCTATTTTGTAAGATGATGACAATTACTATTCTTTATTCTTCAATTTTCAGCATGAGTAGCTAAATTTAAACGCTGAGGTTGTGAACCCTAGATGGGTAGAATGTTGTTGAGATTTTGATATTGAATATGATTTCAATGGACGATTGATATTTATTTATTTCTTGTTCTTCAAATAATTGTTAGTGGTTGCAAACATTAACGAACGCCAATTAATTCTATCTTATCTTGGAAAAGTGGGATAGAATTTGGTAGAAATAAATGACAAAGACTCAAGGCTTTAAACCTTGTTTAATGAAATCGCTTAGGAATAAGTAGGTTTTAATTTGGCATTAATTGATTGTTCTTAATCACAACTCTTTTGTATTTGGAAAAATCGAAAGAGGATAAAGTATCCAACTATTGGGAAATATTGGATAGTAAATTAAACATCAATTGCATATCAAGAAATCTTCCGTTGGAAATATTCAATATTAATATCAAGAGCATTCTACTACATAAAGGGAGACACAACCTTGGTTTCTTTAATTCATATTATTTACATTCACAACATTGCAATCAGTTTCGTTTACTCTTACGTTCAATATCTCTTTTCTTGATTATAATTACTCGATAGAATTACGACTTAATCGAGTATTACACTAATTAGATAAACGTTTCACACCTATTCCCTGTGGGATTCGACCCCAACCTTGTTGGATTATTATATTTGACACCGACCGCTTACACTATTCTTTTGAGCGTATCAATGTGTCATGCAGAGGGTCATTGTGGATCTTTTGGATGGTCATTGACCTATTTTGGGATGATCGGAATCGGCTTTAAGGTCTGTGGGTAGGCCTTATGTGAATGTATATTTTATACCAGATCAGATATGCTTATTCAACATAGCATTGCTAATGGATGAGTGTTCGGGCATGATGGACGATATTCCTGCCTTAGTCTATTTTTGGTGCTACTCTTTTATGCCACGTGGGTTGTGAGACGGCTTGGTTATTCACACGTGGGTTGTGGTCCTATGTAGCTTTTGGTGTTATATGAGCGAGATGGTTCTCAAGATGTAGGTCGTTTATTACACCTTAGTCGAGCTCGAGTTTTGTAGCGCACGGCGCTAGCTGTCTCCTCAGGGTTGTATTTATGCACTTGGCGTGCTTGTGGTTGATATTCGGCCATTTTGTGGGTTTGAGCATTATGGCTTGATGGGTATTTTCCCTATTGATTGTTATCCATGGATCGGGTGGCACGCTGCCGCGGGTATCATGTTTGGATCAGGTTGCATGCTGCAAAGGTATCGCGTGTGGATCAGGTTGGATGCCGCAACAGTGAGATATTGAGTACAGTTCCTTATATTTTTTTTGTGTGCCTTGTTTCTCATCTTTGAGATAGGTTCATAGCATCTGCTCGGGCTGTTTTATTCATTGCGCGGGCTGGGTGCCAGAGTTCGTTCTTCCCTATGGGTCATATTCGAGTTGTAGCTTATTGGCGCATTGATGGAGTCATATGAGATTTTAGATGCTGTTTGAGGTGGCTTATTGCCCGAGCAGCTTGTACTGGGTGAGACGAGGTTATTAGACCTTAGATCAGTGCGATCGAATTTATGTAAGGCATATTAAAGAGAAAATATTACTATTCAGTTCAGAATGAGGTAATGGCTCTTGTCAAGCAGAGAGATTCCATGATTTATCGATTTGGCAGGCGGTCATGAGCTTCTACGGGTCGCTTTCATCGTTGCGGTATCGCAAGGGTTGGATAAGGGCTTATGCACGTTATGAGGTACACTACGGGCATCAGGTTAGTGGATCTGCAGCTTCTACGGTTGGAGGATGTTAATATGAGCATACGAATTATGTGGTGCATTGTGTTAAGTTATATAGATGATTCGTGGATGTACGTGCGGGCTTGATAGCCATCGTAATTTAATTAATTTGGAGGTATTTGATTCTGATGGTCTTGTAGTGTGTAAATAGATTCCAGAAAAGTTATGGCAGTTTAAACTACGACTTGGAGGTTTGCATTTTCTGTGGTTATGGGAATTCGGTTGTGTGTTGCAATTGTTCTTCTGAAATGTGTTGAGTGAAAGGGTTCTAACCGATGAAATGTACTAGCACAAGAAGTCAGAATTAAATAATTTTCATAATTAAGATAAACTAGTCTTATGTTACACGCATACACTGTCTCAATGAATAAAAGAACTTTTAAAAAACGCACACGTAATATTAAATATTGTGTTTGAGTTCTAAAATAAAGTATATATTCCTGAAAATGATGAATGTTGATCCTATATTTATCATTCAATAAAAAATAAACTACTCCAATAGAAGTTCTCAATCTTCGGCCAGTATATTCAACTAAAATTTATTCTAGTTATAATTTTATTTGACATAAAATAAATATAGATTAGTGCTTCACACGTATCATGTTAGTCATTATAAAATTTATATAAATATCTGTCTTTCTCATCTTTATAATTCTGAAACTCATTAGGTAATTAAAGTATTTTTAGATACAATTTGTTTATCTTAATTTAATAAATAGTAATGGTTAAATATATTTGTAATTTGAATTTTTCACTACATGTGAAATATTGTTATATAGTCTAGACGTTCAAAAATGAACAAACTCATTCTAAATAAAACTTGATTATATAAACCTTTCTTTTAATGATTCTTGACGTACATAAAAAAAAAAATAGACATAATACTGAATCTAAAAATCTTCTTAGATGTTGTAATAAAAATTTGGAAAAAAACTTATGTTTACGTGGAGATGAATCCGTGGCAAAAGTAATATGGATGTAGTATAGTTATATTAAATAATTCAAATAAGAAAAAAATATATAAAATAAAATATAATTAATTTTAAAGTTCGATATATTAAAATTTCCTATTTAGTTCAAATAGGATATAATTTAAAAAGTAAAAATTTTAATTAATTTTAAAGTACTAAATATTATGAGAATAAATAAATTAAGTTTGTTACTGTGAAATATATTTGTGATAGGTATCACTTAGTCCACAAGTAGATTTCTTCTAAAATAAAAATAAAACAAATCTTCTCGAACGAAGCAAAACGGCAATCCCTAATTATCAAACAAAATAATCTAAAATAATGAAAGAAGAATTCCCGACTTGAATACGTGTCAAAATGGAAAAGAAATATGATCGTTTAGCTAATCATCTGCCACTATTTTAGTTTACACGTGTGTCTATAATCGGTTCCTATTTAGATTAGGACTTTTAAAATTATAACAACCGGAAGGATATTTTTAGTTAATTTAGGCCAGGGATTTATCTCAATAAAATTTACTCAATTTAACTTCCTAAATATTAAGAGTTTTTACCTAATTTCAATAAGGAAATAATTTGATTCATAGGCGTAAATATTAGAGAAAATAATTAAATTACTATTTTGTCTAGTGTGAAATTAATTTTTAAAGGGTAAAAAAACGAACAACATTTCACTAATGTCTTTGTGTTTTTAATATAGTATAGATTATATTTAATCTCGTGCTACAATCATTCTTGATGGTTTGTCCAATTTCATTATTAGATTGTGAACCCAAACTTTATACTTATAATAAAAAATAATTTAATCTTCCGTATTTAATCTAAATTCTATACACTAAATCATCTGCCATATAAGTAAAAGACATAAGTTAATATATGATCTATTTAAAACTTTATACAAATTAAATAAATAATTATTATATAATAAATATTATATTCAAACTTATGTTATATAGTATATATCCCAACAAAAAAATATTTTGGTTCCTTCACTTTTGAGAGGGATCCATATAAGCAGTATTAGCGTTTCCTATTCTGTTTCATTTCAGCATATGATGACTTAAAACTAGTGGAAAGAATCAAATCGAATCAGCATGATATTATGGGAATGACAGACCATCTTGTATCATAAAGAGTTTTAAACATGATTAATAGAGTAAAAGAATTCTTATGATATCAAATCCCATAGAAGATAACTGTAGGTAATATTTCAAAAAAAAAAATGACTTGATAAAAAAGACGTGTTATTTGTAAAAGAATTTCACATTACTAGTGTATATAAATTTACACACAATACACAACACACATGTATATATACATATGATGTATAAATATTGGAAGGACGTGCAATAGTTTATCCGCTTAGTAAATTAGCACTGATTCAGCACTTTTTGCCACAAAACCTTCATCAACTCACAAAGTTGGAGTCACCTTTAGGGAAATTAATAGTCTTTGTCGCGGGGATGTTTGCATCTACACATTGTAGAGAAATTGTATTATCTCCATCTTATTTTACGTTGATAAATTTTTTTGTTCTTTATACAAAAAATCCTATTGTTCTCATTTTCTATTAATGGCATAATTTGTTGTTATATAAAAGTTCACATTTTTTAGAAGATAAAATATGAAAGATGTGTAGAACACTCACCACCTATTATCTAATTATTGAAGGTAAAGATAATTTTGGTACATTTGTATAAATTTAACTTATGTGTCAAAAATCCTCGTTTGTTTCTTAAATTCGGTACTCGATCTAACACTATCACCTAAAATTAGACGGATGGAGGAAGTAACAACTTGAGACACTCTGTTCGGAATAAAGAAGGCTGACTATGAATCGATTTGAGTTGGAAAAACCAAATGAAGCAATGATAAATGAACAATAACAATAACAATAGCTACAACAAACAAGAAGATTGATTTGAATATGTGGAATTATGTAACAATAGTTGTTTGAGCGAAGAGATCAAGAACTGTATTGAGTATAGGACACAGCACACATGCTATATATATATATATATATATATATATATATATATATACACACACGATATATAGCTAACTACTTAACTGAAAAAGAAGAGTGCTTTTATCTTTCTTTTTTTATATATGTTTTATTACATACCAGTATAATTCCGTTGTCATTTACTTTACGACCTAAATGAATGGGTGAATCGGTATTCGAAGAGATTCTAGATAGTTTTAAACAAATAGTAATAAAAACAAAAGGAAGTATACAATCGCCGAAATGGGAGTAAAAGGAGACAAGTTTAAATGAAGAGCAGACCCCTCAATTTGCTAGTAATAAGACTAGTTCATCTTGTTTGGGTAGTCAATCATTAGATTAGAACAATTATATAGTATCATTTAAAAATCGAATATGAAAAATAAAAAAAGTTTATATCTATGTATAGCTTTGACAGAGTAAACTTTAGTGCTGTCATTGTCTAAAAGAATAAGAAATATAAGAGGTGATGTTGCAAGACCTATATTATATTAATTGGACATGCAACCATTCATCTATTGTCGGCTCCATCTCCCTCTCAGCTTCAAGTCTTTTTCTGTCGAATTTGTAGAAAGTGTCAAACCTTTCTGCTTAGGTCCACCTAAGTTTCTCAAAGACAAGTTACAATCCTAGCTAGATTCAGAATCAACCTGTCTGGGTTGCTTAATTCTTGATGTTTTTTTCCAAAAATCAAATGGCATATACCACCTGTCTTGGTTCTGTGCATATTTGTGATTGATATCAAGCAGCCTTGAAAAATTCGGTTTTGTGATTCTTGTATCTGCACTTTTTATGTATACTAGTATCCGGACACGTGCGTAGCACATGTATTTGATCACAAGTATATTATAAATAGTAGCTTTTGTTGGAAATAGAATTATAAATTAAACTTTACGATTATATAATAATTACATTAGTTTTATTTGATGAGATACAAACATATAATGTCGGTATATGTTTTATCCTAACATCTCGGTTTGCTTTATCATTATCATAACTCTTGTAGAGAACATGAAATAACTCTTTTATACTATAATATATAGTTATACATGTGAGAAAATATATTTTAGAAACTATTTAACCATGTATCAAACGCCAAAAAAATGCAATGAAAATTATTTTAGAAAGAAATTGGACACATATCGTTCATTTTCTGACAGGAAAGAATGCATTTTGTTTAAAAATTCCTTTTTGTTCTTTCTTTGTTGGTTTAGCCCCTTAAAAAGTAAGATATTTCTCTAGAATCTAACTTCTATTAAAAATTCAATTCTGACTAATAATGAAGAGCAAAATCTTGCTCACATAGCCATACGTGAAACATCATTATTGCTAAGCTTTCATTCCAAAATGTTAGTACGAATACATACATAGAAATTGAGAATTAAAAAAAAAGACTAAAATTATAATTTCTCCAGGAAACACTCAATGAATAATTATACTTTCATAATTGCTATAATATTTCTAAATGACCCAAATTAACATAGACTCAGAAATTTTTACATATACAGTCCAAAAATTATACACAAAACAAAAAAAAAAAAGGAAAAAGAAGTTGAAAACGTTACATGAATCAGTTACTTACTTTAGTAGAGAAATCATGCCTGCTGTAGATCCCAAACTTTGCTTCTTCCTTTAAATATCAAACAGTATGGTATAAACAAATTAAGTGCTTGAAAGTTCGCTTATAGAATGCTTTGACATTGTCTAGCCATATAAGGATGAATAGTGTTATAATGTCATTAGCAAAGAAGAAACAATATCAACACCAATAAGATGGCAAATACGATTTCTCGGTTTCTACAACGGATGAATCATTTAGCAATTTATTTAAGAGAATAAAAATATTATCATTGACACCTTATTCATTGGGTTGTGCTCCAAAAATATCGAATTAGAAACAATTCAAAGGTTGGTGATACTTTAGAATTCACAAAAAATTCTAGACGTAGGATTTCCAATTAACAACATTCATGTAACTATTACTTAATATTTAATAGGAGGTTACTTATTAGTATTGAAAGTCGAAGAGCTGTCAATTCCATGTTTGTCTTTATTTCAATTAAATATTTTCTTTTTTATATATTTTATTAGAATGTATATTTATATTTTTGTACAAAGTTGTATTTAAAATAACATCATGTTGAAGGGTATTACAGTCATTCAGTCTTGAATGTTTGGTTGTAGAATGCAGCCACATAAGGATGAATAGTGTTATAACGTCATTAGTAAGGAAGAAACAAAATCACAGCCATGAGATGGCAAATATGACTTTTCGATTTTTACAACGGATGAATCATTTAGCAATTTATTTAAGAGAATAAAAATATTATCATTGACACCTTATTTATTGGGTTGTGTTCTAAGTATATCGAAATAGAAACAATTCAAAGGTCGGTGTTGCGTAGAATTCTCAAGAAATTCTAGATGTAGGATTTTCAATAAACAACATTCATGTAACCCATTATTTAATATTTAATAGGAGGTTACTTATTAATGTTGAAAATTGAAGGGCGGTCAATTTCATGTCTATCTTTATTTCAATTAAATATTTTCTTTTTTTTTTTATAAATTTTATTAGAATGTATATTTATATTTTTGTACAAAATTGTATTTGAAATAATATCATGTTGAAAGGTATTATAGTCATGCAGCTTTATAGGGTTATTTCAGTGTTTTAAGTTTTTAGTTTGGTCTTCACGCTTATACTATAGTACGATTAAGTTTTTAATTTGATTTTTATACTTATAATATAGTATGATATAAAAATTATATTACTTAAAAGATTTTGGAAAAACTATTTTGACATACAGCTCATTGGTTTGGTTTTAGGGCATTGATATTAAATTTACCTTGAACAATTGAAATATATTCAAATTTACGTAAATTGAAAATGATATTAGATATCCTGATCTCCATTTGATCATGCCTTTGTAGTGTTTAAAATTTATTGGAGAGCATGACTAAAAATTCAATATATTACATGCTTTTGTTTAATTGAATTTATGTTTATGTAGTTGATTTATGACTTCCAGTCTTGTTTGCCCTCAGCATTTTATGACGAAGAATAAATGGAATATATTTTGTGAGGCCTAAAGACTATGTTTGATAAAAATATAGTTTTGGCAATAGTGCTTTATTGGTTACACGTCCTTATTGTTAAATATATGTAAATATATTTTTGTATCTTGTATTTATGTAAGTTAGGAAAGATAATATTTAGCTCCTTAGAATTAGGCACAGATCATGCTGTCGGCTTTGTATATATACGTTGTTCTTAATGAGAATCGTTGAGGAAAATATTCTTTCATGGTATCAGTTGCTTAGGGTTCTTCTTCCGGATACGCAACCTTAATTTCGCCCCATTCTTCCCTTTCTTCTGTTTTCTTTTTTTTTCGCCAGCACTCTCACCATGTCGGACAAATCCTTTCATCCGGCTTTGGCCGTCTCTAATATCAAGAACCATATTCCCATCACTCTTGAGATGGAAAACGTGCAATACTCTACGTGGTCGGAATTATTCAAAATTCATGCTCGTTCTCACAGAGTACTAGCCCATATTATCCCTCCGAAAGAAGGTACGTCCAAACCACCTTCAACTGATCAAGAGAAGGAACTGTGGACTACTTTGGATGCCACGGTTCTTTCATGGATATATGCCACTATCTCTAATGATCTCCTGCAGACCATCATTGAGCCTGATTCGACTGCTATGGAGGCCTGGGATAGGTTGCGAGACATATACCGGGACAACCAACATTCCCGTGCCGTTGCTCTTGAACAAGAATTCTCCACCACTTCTATGGAGAATTTTCCCAATGCATCCTCTTACTGTCAGCATCTCAGGTCTCTCGCTGATCAGTTGAAAAATGTCGGAGCGCCGGTTTCTGATAGCCAGATGGTGTTACAGTTGGTTGGTGGCCTTACCCGAGCCTACCGTGGTGTGGGCACGCTTATTCGTCAGAGCAATCCGCTTCCTCCCTTTTACAAGGCTCGCTCCATGCTTGTTCTTGAGGAAACCGGAATGGCAAAGGAGGCGGCAACCGAATCTGCCATGGTTGCAGCCTCGTCAGATGACTCCTCAGGTCATTTGACTAACACGGGTCAGTTGAAGAGCAAATATTCCAGTTCATCTAACAACAAGCGCAACTCTGGTAGCCGGAAAAATGCTGGTCGTGGCTCCGGTGGTGGCTCTGGCGGTGGCAGGAATAATGGTGGTCGGAATCCACCGGCTGCTGCGCGGGGCTCCGGTGCGGCTCAAGCTTCGAACATGTCCCCTGCTTTTTGGCAGCAAGTGTATCCTTGGGGATATGGCTGGCCCATTCCTCCTTGCCCTTACCCAACTCAGGGATGGACCAGGCCTGGTACTCCAAACCAGCAGGCTGGACTATTGGGCCCAAGACCACGAAATCAGCAGGCCTACATGGCGTCTGGACAGCAGCAACAGTCCGGTTCAATGGCTCCTACCGATATTCAGGCTGCAATGCATACTATGTCCCTTAATCCGCCTGATCCGTCTTGGTACATGGACACCGGGGCTACTTCTCATATGACTTCCTGTTCAGGTAACTTCTCGTCTTATTTTAATTTGAGCACTCATCCAAATAATAACATAATTGTTGGTAATGGTCATAAAATTCCTATTTTTGGTTACGGTCACACTAGTTTGCCTTCATCTAGCCCGACCCTTTCTTTAAATAATGTCCTTCATGCTCCTAAAATCATAAAAAATCTCATCTCTGTTAGAAAATTCACTACTGATAATTCCGTAACTGTTGAATTTGATCCTTTTGGTTTTTCTGTAAAGGATTTTCAGACGGGGAAGCCAATAATGAGGTGTGATAGCCGGGGCGACCTTTACCCAATTACTACTCCAATCAACAATCAAGCTACCTCTACTTTTGCGGCAATTTCTCCTAAACTTTGGCATGATTGGTTGGGTCATCCGGGTGCTCCTATTTTAGATGCTCTTAGGCACAATAAAAATATTGATTGTAATAGACTTTCAAGTTCTAGTATTTGTGGTTCATGTGTTTTGGGGAAACATGTGAAGTTGCCGTTTGTTTCTTCGATTTCTAGTACGACTTTGTCATTTGATATAATACATAGTGATCTTTGGTCATCTCCCATTTTGAGTTCTGCAGGACATCGTTACTATGTTTTATTACTTGATGATTTTTCTAATTTTTTGTGGACTTTTCCTTTAGCCCGAAAGTCTGATATATATGACACATTCTTGGTTTTTAGGAATCACATTCTCACCCAATTTGAACGTAATGTCAAAAACGTACAATGTGATAATGGGAGGGAGTTTGATAATGGTCCATTTTGGGAATTCTGTAAAAAACATGGCATGTCTTTCCGTCTCTCTTGTCCTCATACTTCTTCACAAAATGGGAAAGCCAAAAGAAAATTTCGTACTATCAATAACATTAGCCGTACTCTTCTTGCCCATGCCTCACTTCCACCTTCTTTTTGGCATCATTCCTTACAAATGGCAACCTACCTTCTAAATATTCTTTCGAGCAAATTATTGGGTAATAAATCTCCGTTGGAAATTCTTTATAAAAGGGAGCCTTCTTATTCTCACTTACGGGTTTTTGGGTGTTTGTGTTATCCCCTTTTTCCATCTACAACTATTAATAAATTGCAACCCCGATCTACTCCGTGTGTATTTTTGGGATTTCCCCCGAATCACCATGGCTACAAATGCTATGATTTATCCTCTCGTAAAATTATCATTTGTAGACATGTTATTTTTGATGAGAATTCCTTCCCCTTTGCAAAGTTACATACTCCTTCTTCTCAACAATATGATTTTTTGGACTCTGGACTAAATTCTTATGTTATTCAAAATTTTAGAAATTCTACTGTTGCATCCCATGACCCTCCACATCCTCCAAATCCTCCTGTCCAGCCCATTACATGGCCCACATCCCCTACACCCCATTCCCCGGTCCAAACCACATCTCCTGCGGCCCATTCCTCGGCCCAATCTACTCCACCTGGCAGCCCCTCTTCTCCCTCTACTGAGTCTCCCCAACTGCCCTCTGGGCCATCCTCCCTTGACAGTCCATCACCTCTTTCCTCACCCCCTACTTCTCCTTTGGCCCAAACACATTCCACACTATCACACAATTTAGCACCACAGCCCACTCAAATTCCTCTCCAGCGGCCAAGAGTTGTGACCCGTAGCCAAAATGAGATATTTAAACCAAATAAGAAATATTCTTTTGTTTCCGAGATTACAAGGTCACCTTTGCCTCGTAATCCGATTACGGCACTCCGTGATCCAAATTGGAAAATGGACATGGATGATGAATATGATGCTCTTATTAAAAATAAGACGTGGGAGTTAGTGCCCCGTCCACCTAATGTGAATGTGATTCGGTCTATGTGGATTTTTGCTCATAAAGAAAAAGCTGATGGTGTTTTTGAGAGGCATAAAGCCCGTCTTGTAGGTGATGGGAAAACTCAACAGGTGGGCATTGACTGTGGCGAAACATTTAGTCCGATGGTGAAACCGGCTACGATTCGCACAGTTCTTTCTCTTTCTCTGTCAAAGGCATGGCCTATTCATCAGTTGGATGTTAAAAATGCCTTTGTTCATGGGGAGCTACAAGAAACAGTGTATAAGCATCAACCATTGGGGTATCGGGATCGTACTCATCCAGATTATTTATGCTTGCTACGTAAGTCCTTGTATGGACTCAAACAGGCACCCCGGGCGTGGTATAAGAGATTTGCTGATTATGTCATTTCTCTTGGTTTCTCTAATAGCAAGTGTGATAATTCTTTATTTATTTATTGCAAGGGTCATGATATGGCATATATTTTGCTTTATGTTGATGACATTATTCTCACTGCATCTTCTAATGCTCTCCGGCTGTCTATTATGAAGCTTCTCGGCTCAGAGTTTGCTATGAAGGACCTTGGTCCTTTAAATTATTTTCTTGGCATTGCAGTTTCTCGACATAAGGGTGGTATGTTCCTTTCACAACGCAAGTATGCCAAGCAAATAATTGAGCGAGCCGGAATGTCTTCTTGCAAGTCATCTCCTACTCCCGTTGACACAAAGGAGAAGGTTAGTGCGAATTCTAGTACTTCATATGAGGATCCGACTCTCTATAGGAGTCTTGCTGGGGCTCTTCAATATCTTACATTCACCCGAGCGGATATTTGTTATGCTGTTCAACAAGTGTGTTTACATATGCATGATCCGAGAGTTGACCATATGCAAGCTCTCAAACGCATTATTCGGTATATTCAAGGTACACTTGACCATGGTCTCCATCTCTACTCATCTTCTGTTTCATCACTTGTATCTTATACTGATGCTGATTGGGGTGGTTGCCCGGATACGAGACGTTCTACCTCTGGTTATTGTGTATTTTTGGGTAATAATTTGATTTCGTGGTCTTCTAAGAGACAACCTACTCTGTCTCGGTCCAGTGCCGAGGCCGAGTATAGGGGTGTGGCAAATGTAGTATCCGAATCATGTTGGTTACGAAATTTGCTTTTGGAGTTACATTGTCCGATTAAAAAGGCTACACTTGTTTATTGTGACAATGTTAGTGCTATTTACTTATCGGGTAATCCGGTGCAACATCAACGTACCAAACATATTGAAATGGATATTCATTTTGTATGGGAAAAAGTTGCTCGTGGCCAGGTTCGTGTTCTTCATGTACCTTCCCGATATCAGATCGCAGACATTTTCACCAAAGGTCAACCGCGAGTTCTATTTGAAGACTTTCGTGACAGTCTCAGTGTCCGACAACCT
The DNA here is from genome assembly GCA_002018475.1 of Nicotiana obtusifolia. Lineage (NCBI taxonomy): Eukaryota > Viridiplantae > Streptophyta > Magnoliopsida > Solanales > Solanaceae > Nicotiana > Nicotiana obtusifolia. The sequence goes on along the minus strand of MCJB01013104.1, from coordinate 383,165 downwards.
CCTGCTTCGACTGCAGGGGTGTGTTAAATATATGTAAATATATTTTTGTATCTTGTATTTATGTAAGTTAGGAAAGATAATATTTAGCTCCTTAGAATTAGGCACAAATCATGCTTTCGGCTTTGTATATATACGTTGTTCTTAATGAGAAAATATTCTTTCACTTATAACAATCACAAAGAAAGAATTGAAGCACCCCTCAAACCTTAAAACATAAAAGGTGGTTATATTCAAAATATTTAACACCTTAGAATTTTCTTTTTAACAAACGGAAAGAAAACATACGTTGAAAAGAAATGCATAAAGGCATAAGATTAAGAGTAGCTAGTAAACTTACTTTTGCCACAAGTTGAAGTTGACGCAAGGACAAAAATTGACGTGTAAAACTTGTGAACTACAATCCTATTGTATGTATATGCAAGAAAAAGGAGAAAGTTAATAATATGTTTGCTTTGGCATACCCCATGAAGAATTCGACAGTGGACAAAGTGAATAAGTTTCCCTATGATAGCCTTTAATTTTTCAATAAACCAATGGAATGACACGAGAACAATTTTCCAAATAACGCCAAAATGGTCAACTCTTGAAACATAATCCCGCTTCATGGACTTTCGATTTGGCGTTGCTACTTTCTTTCTGTTCGCCAACCATTGGATTATTACTCATTAAAAGGACACAACCTTTTAGAAAACACACTTACTTTTTCTTCTTCTTAATTAATACTATTATTAAGCAATATATAATTTATAGGCAAGGAATTTAGGTTATTTTAGTAATTCAATTTTTAATTTTTAGAATTTTCACTTGTATAATAAATATAAATATAGATTTGTTTCATGGACGAATCTTTCCATAATTCTTTTCAGCCAATTTTAAGAATCTTTTTTTCTTTTTCATGTAGTTAACAGTGGGTATAAAATGACAGGGACCATGAAAGCTCAAATTGGTACATTATAGCTCTAATTATGATATCTTGGTTATTAGACTATTTCCTCAAAGATAACCAATTTTTAGGATTTTGGCAGTTTTGTGAATTGTTTCAAACCTATATGTAAACAGTCTATTGTGCTAGTAGTCAGTAGTCGCCAAAATGAGAACTGAAAGAATAAGAGATTGCAATTCAAAGTCATAGATAGAGTTATATTAAAAAAACATTGCAGCAAAGGTGCTGGGATTTGAAACATTGAAAGGGATATATCACACATATACCCTTCAGTTATCGGTATATTATTACTTTTAACTCGTGTCAGAAACTATTTACCTTTGATAGTCGAAAATGTATATAAAATTTATATAATTTTATATATAACATATTAAATATATATACATATACAAAAAATATATATGTATTCGTCTATTATTTTGAGAACACTAGTGTCATTTTCCCTTAGCTATCCACCAAATGTCAAACAGATGGAAAGCACCAGGCCCAATGGGCCCATTACTTTGCAAAGATGGCAACACAGACACCTGTGCGGCAAATAAACAAACCGCTTGTATATAAACACATTTAAGAGCTTTTATTCCTAAAATAGCCGGCCAATGATGTGCTGCCTTAAGGCAGATTGGGCCCACAAAACAATTCTCCTTTACTAGCTTCCACATGGGCTTGAGGCCCACCAGGTCACATAGGGGGCCCATTGTTTAGTTTGAACTTATCTTAAGAGGTCACCTGGAAGGAAAAAACAGTGGGGACTAAGGGTGTGTTAGGTATGACAAAATGTTTTTTCATTTTTCACTGTTTGGTTGCATAAAATAGTTTAGAAAATATTTTTGTAGATATTATATTTTTTTGAAATTGGAGGAAAATGACTTCCCTAGAAAAAGTTAGGAAAATATTTTTCAAAAACTCCACCTACCTTCACTTCTAACTCCAACCCCCTCCAATTTTAATTTTCTTTTCTTTTTTTTTCATTTTTCTGC
>MCJB01013104.1:325505-380769 GCA_002018475.1 Nicotiana obtusifolia | reverse complement strand
CCTCAATCCCCCCCTCCCCCGCAAAAAAAATAATTTTTTTTATATTTTCAGTTTGGTTTTTTTATTTTTCAGTTTACAAGTTCGAAGTTTTACGAGTTCCAAAGTTATGAGTTCGGAAGTTTATGCATTTGGAATTTTGAAGGTTTAGAAATTATAGAGTTACGAGTTTGAAAGTTTAACGGTTCAGAAGTTTATGAAATTTGTGGGTTCGGAAGGTTGTTGGTTCGAAATTTTATCGCTTCATGTTTATTGTATCAAAATTATATTTTATGAATACTCTTGAGAAGTTAGTTTTCTTAATTTGCGTACCAAACACCGAAAAATGAGTAAGATACTACTTATTTTTCAAGAAAATATTTTCTTGAAAAAATATTTTCCGTTATATCAAACACACCCTAATTTTAGCCACTTAGTTGAGGCCACGTATTGGCTTAGTGATTGAATGCAGTACATATTAAGAATTGAGGTATGAGTGTCAAGCGTTGACTTGTTCTAAGGTTTTTCTAAAGGTGGTCATTAATTTTCTGCGGGCAACTGAAGTCAAACCCTGGTGCAAAGCTTATTCACTTGAAGGCAGGCAGTCTTTTGTTAATGCTTTCCTTCGTTGGAAATACTTTAGCAATAAAGTTGGATCCAGAATTTAAACCAATAAGTTTAATCTTTAAGGCTTTGAATATTAAAGTTATCAAATTTTTAAAGCTATTGGTTAATATCTACGATCTATTGTAATTATAGTAAATTTTTAAATATAAATTTATGCTAAAAGCATATGGCTTACATATATCCGATACTGTAACGTTGGATCCGACACTGTCTAGCGAGGGTCATGCTTGGTATTTGGCATGGGTGACAAAGCACGACAATATAATATTAGCAGACCATTTCTTAACACTATCAAGTAAAACTACTGTTTCCCGACGAGGACAAATCAGCAATGGGCCCTATATATTTGTCTGGACAATAATGTGTATAAGAAATAATATAAATGATATTTGCACATAAGAAGGCAGCTAAATCTTTGATAGAGGCATAAGCCATAGTGTCATTGTCTCAAAGAAAGGAAATTAAGAGGTGGCGCAAATTTAATACACACTTGCAAACCCTATTACTTGGACATGCAATCATTTGCCGACACAACAGTTAGCTCCATTCTTTTTACTGTCTGTCAAGAATTTATTTCTCTATATATTTGTGAATGATTATTAGACGGCCTTAAATTGTTGAATTTGTGAGCATCTATCAAAAGAAGTATGCCTTTGATTTGAAGAAAACAATTGATACTCGTGTTCTCTCTAAACCATCGATTTGAAGTGTTTTACACTCACAAAAAGTTACAACATATGCAAAAATAAAATTTTCTTTCTTGACCATTTAAAGAAGTTTGACTTACTATCTTATAATGTGCCTTGTGCCGTCTATTATGTTAAACTGCACAATCTAACTCAATCTACTAATAAAATATTTGTTGAAAGATGCAATTGATCTAGAGCAAAACTTTGTTTATTGCTTGAGGAGAAAGAAAGGAATAATGTGTTTTGTAATGTACAGAGAAATCTATTATATAAATGACTAAGCCAACCGACTAACTACATATGTTAACTAACTAATCAATAAATGCTATGGTTAAATTAAGCTAACTAGAGCTTACTAACTCAAGAGCTGCTACAATTGTCAACTAAGTGATACTACATTTGTCATAGTCCTTTACAACCGGCCCCTTAAGCTAGAGAAAACAAGAATATTCTTCATCCTAGTTTGGAAAGTAAGTAGTGATGTTGGTGCTTGGTAAGTCCCTTGGTCAGCATGTCAGCCTATTGTTCTGCTGAAGCTAAGTAGAAAGTCTTGAGCAATCCATGTTGAATCTTCTCCCGAAAGAAGTGGTAATCAATATCAATATATTTATTACGCTTGTCAAATACTATATTAGTTGTAATTTGGATAGCTGACTTGCTATCACAATACATAGGCATAGGCAAAAGTAGATCAATAGTGAGCTCCTTGAATAGACCAATAAGCCAAACTACCTCAGCCACAGTAGAGGCCAAGCTTTTATATTCTGCTTCCACAAAACTCCAGAAATAGTGGACTATTTCTTAGATCTCCAATATCAGAGAATCACCATATGTGACAAGATAACTTGTAATAGATCTCCGACTATTGGAAGAAGAAGTCAAATCAGCATAACAAAAGACCTGCAGTCGATGTGAAGTAGTGGGAGAAAAGAATACCCAAGTTAGGTGCTTCTTTCACTTATCTAACTACTCTACAAGCAGCTTCCATATGAGAGGCTTTGGGAGCAAGCATGAATTGACTGAGGCATTGAACTGCAAAAGAAATATATGTTCTATTAATAGTTAAGTAGAGAAGCCTTCTAATCAATCTTTAATTACTAGTAGGATCAGCTAGCAAGGGGTCATTCTCCTTGCTATCGCGGGGATCAAATTAGGCAGTAGTGAGCTTAAGATTCAATTTCATTGGAGCATCTAAAGGCTTAAATGCTGCAAGTTCCAGTCAGAAATAAGATCCAACGTATATTTCCTCTGATGCATAAGAATACCAGATCGATTTTGAGCAAATTACAGGCCAAGAAAGTACCTAAGCTCACCTAGATCCTTGATCTTGAAATTGTGTTGCAAGATCTCTTTAGTTTCATGGATCATCTGGATGTCATTGCCAGTGATCAGAAGGTCATAAATATAGATCAGAACCATAACTATTTTCATCGGCTTTGTTAGTAAGTAGATAATAATCAAAATGACTCTGGCTGAAACCAGAATCACCAAAGCTATGGTCAATTTAACATTCCACTGCTTAGATGTTTGCTTAAGACCATAGAAACTCTTAAGCAGTCTACAGACCTGCTGTTTGCCTACAACATGAGAGAAACCCTAGGGCAGTTGCATATATACCTCTTCAGTTAAGTCACCCGGTAAAAAAGCATTAAAGATATCAATTTGAAAAATGTTCTAGTTATTTGTTGTAGCCAAAGCCAAAACAATCATCACAATCGCCATTTTCACAATACGGGAGAAAGTTTCTTGGTAGTCAATGCATTCCTTTTGACTATACCCTTTTAGCTACTAATCTAGCCTTAAATCTCTCAACTTCATCAGCTTCTTTGTATTTAATTTTGTACACCTACTTGCACCTTATTACTTCCATCTCTACTGGTAAGAACATGATCGCCGTGTCTTGTTGTCCTTTAAGACTTGGATCTCAACTTTCATGGCTTCAACCCACCTAGGATCCTTAGTAGCTTCTGAGTAAATTGTAGGCTCCACATCGGTGGACACCTTTGTGACAAAATATTGATAAATAGCTATAAGACCACCATATTCAAGCACAATAGAGATGGGATACAAGCAAGTGGAAGCAGTCTGTTTTTCTTTGTGCGTTATGACATAATCCTTTTACCAAATAGGAGGTTTATTAGTCCTGTTTGATTTCCTCAAAGCCTCTGGGGACTGTGACACTGGTGTTGAAGTGTCACACCCCAACCTCGGGATGTGTGACTAGCACACGACGCCCGAAGGCATGTGCGAACCAACGTCCATACTTTGACCCTTCAACATGAAATCAGGGACCCAAATTTAAAAGGTTCACAACTGAATGTGGAAGAAATTTTAACATATTACATATACGTCATCATTGCTTACGGAGTCATAACAATGCTTACATACAACCAAACACTAGTATGCAAGCCTCTAAGAGTACCATGATACATAACTTGGTCGGGATAGAGTCCCACCATACCCAAAGCAACAAAAACATATGCTCTGTTACCTATCGACTTTTGTACAATTATTCTAGAGAAGTGAAGTGCGACAACCAACATATGAAATGTGCACCTTATTGGGGAAGGACGTCACCAAGTCTATTTGTACCTGTGGGCATGAACACAGTGCCCAGAAGAAAGGGGTGTTAGTACAAAAAATGTACTGCGTATGTAAAGTTGATAATGTAGGTAAACCAAAAAAGAAATAAGAGATATGAATACACAACTTCAACCAGAATACCGAAGACAAGTCACCAGGGACGTTCAATGTGGTAACCATGAATCATAAATGCATGCAAGCTTTGTAAAGGTCAAACCACTCATTGGGACTATGCAGTAAATATAATATAGTATCATTCAACCACTCCTTGGGGCATACCATCTCATATCATGTTCATCCACTCTTTGAGTATATCATATCATATCGTACCTGGCCTCGATAAAGTTTCATGTATTCATCATATCATACCCGACCTCAAGAGGTCTCGGTTGTACCTAGCCTCAACATGACTCGGTGTACCCGGCCTCAAAAGAACTCGATCGTACCCCGCCTTAGGAGAATTCGACTGTACCTGATCTCAGTAGAACTCAATGTACTTGGTCTTAAGAGGACTCGGTAATATCACATAATACATCATTCCATACCCGACTTCATAGAGGACTCGGTCGTACTCGACCGCACAAGGGCTTGGTAATTACTTCACATCGTATCTCCTCATATCCAACTGATCAGCAGTTTCATAATAGGTGACGTACTTGGCTGACTATAGCGCGACTTGGTAAAGTAAAATATATAGATACATATATATAAGTGCAATTCAAGATTGACTTAAAGTGGTATCGAGGTTGGACTTAGAATAAATCTCATTTCACGACCTCAAGACACCATCCGGGAGCAATCACACTTGAAAGGAAATGACACCGGTAACGAATGTATATGAGCATGAACATCATTAATAAGAAAGGCTTAGAATAATTCGGTCTAACGAAATAAAGATCATTCAGAAAGAAACACCTACGCCAAGTCATGCCAAGAAGGAAAGTTGCCTTACATACCTTGTTGAAGGACCAACTATGTTGGTTTCTTATAATTCTATGGTGATTATCTTCACTTCCAGAGAAACTCCAAAATTAGTACAACGAGAAAACAGATGCTACAGGGATAATCACGAGATTCTTTCCGTTAACGTTCACCATATTCACTCCTTTGATTTATCCTTGGATCACTTAGAGTTTTTAGAGAGTTTGGGTGCAATTTTGGAAAGGCTTAAAGCTAATAAGATTGCATAAAATGAAAGAGAGAGAAGCTGCGCTATTTTCTTAAACCAGATTCTAGAAATTCGACCACCCAAGTGCCAAAGGGGCCGACCCGCACCGGCCACTACACCCGATAGAGCAACTGGCACAATTTGATGGAATGCATAATCACCCTTTGTCACCATAGCGTGTCGTTGGCCGATTGGTTGCACTTATAGGCCACATGAATTCCCAACTTAATGTGAGGGGAAAGGTGTGGGGTGTAACATCATCCCCCCCTCCGCCTTCAGAACATTCATCGTTGCAATCAATCTTTTATAATTTCTCAATCATCCTTTGTGATATCTTGAGTTGTGCCCGCTATGGTAGTTTCAACATTATTTCCTGTAGTATAGAATAAATAAGGGTATCTGGATTTCATATCTTCTTCGGCTTCCCATGTCATTTCTTCTACATTGTTATTTCTCCAAAGTACTTTAAATGAAGCTACCTCTTTGGTTCACAACTTACGCATTTGACGATCTAGGATAGCCATAAGAATTTCTTCATAAGATAGGTCCTCTGTAACTTGGGCATCTTCAATGGGAGTAATACGAGATGGATCACCGAAGCACTTATGAAGCATAGACACATGGAATACCGGATGCACTGCTCCCAATTTTAGGGGTAACTCAAGCTTGTAGGCTACTTTGACGATTCCTTGAATAACCCGATATGGTACGATATACCAGGGGCTGATTTTTCCCTTCTTGCCAAGCCTCATCATGCCTTTCATAAGGGAAACCTTTAAGAATACCCGGTCTCCTACAACGAACTCTTAGTCTTAACATTGGTTATCAGAGTAGGATTTTTGTCTGCTTTGGGCGGGCAATAATCGCTCTTGAATCAGTTTCACCTTCTCTATAGCATGTTGCACCAAATTAGTACCTAATAGTTTTGTTTCACCAACCTCAAACCAACCAATAGGTGATCTGCATTTCTGTCCACATAGGCTTCATATGGGGCCATATGAATGCTAGCATGGTAGCTATTGTTGTAAGAAAATTCACTGAGCGGTATATGATCTTCCCAATTTCCTTTGAAGTCTAAAACACATGCTCGTAACATGTCCTCGAGCGTCCGTATGTGCGCTCAGCCTGGACGTCTATTTGCGGATGAAAAGTTGTGCTAAGATTGATCTGTGTACCCAAACCTTTATGGAATGATCTCCAGTAATTAGTTGTAAATTGGGCACCTCTGTCCAATATAATAGAAATCGGTATTCCATGAAGTCGAGTTATTTCCTTAATATATAACTTAGCATAATCCTCAGCTGAGGAAAATGAGCTGACTTGGTGAGTCTATCCATTATAATCCACATGGAATCAAGCTTTCGGCGAGAACATGGTAATCTGGTAACAAAGTCCATGTTGATTTTCTCCCATTTCCAGGTCAGGATTTCCATATTCTGAAGCAATCCTCCTGAATTCTGGTATTCGACCTTAACTTGTTGGCAATGTGGACACTAAGCAACGTATTTGACAATGTTACTCTTCATGTGGTTCCACCAATATAGCTGTCGAAGGTATGATACATCTTGGTTGACCCTGGATGTATCGAGTACCGGGATTGGTGAATCTCTGCCATGATCTATCCTCGGAGTCCCACAACATTAGGCAGACATAACCTGCCCTCATGTTTAAGGACTCTGTCCTTAGATAACTCGAACAGTTGCTTCTTCTGTAGGGGAATACTTTCCCTTGTTCTCACCAAGATTAGATCGTCGAATTGCCATCTTTTACTTTGGCTATTAACGAGGATTCAACAGCATTCTCTACAGCTCCTTCATTTCCAGTATCAAGCAATCATACAATTAAATTGGACAACCGGCACAAGTCTTTAGTCATCTCCAATTTATCAGTTTCCACATGCCTTAAGCTGCTCATTGATCTCCAACTTAACGTATCAGCCACAACATTTGCCTTACTAGGGTGATATAGAATATCAACTTCATAGTCTTTCAACAATTTGAGTCACCTCCGTTGTATCAAATTCAATTATTTTTTTCTGAATATCTATTGCAAGCTCTTATAATATGTAAATAAGTCGACATGAACTCCATACAGATAATGACTCCATATATTCAGAGCAAATTAATAGCTGCTAACTCCAAATCATGAGTCGTATAATTCTGCTCGTGTTTCCTTTGTTGTCTCAAAGCATAAGCAAAAACCTTACCGTATTGCATCAACACACTACCCAATCCTACTCTTGAAGCATCACAATATATAACATAACCCTCTTATCCTTCGGGAAGAGCTAAAACAGGTGTTGAGGTTAATATTCTCTTTAATTCCTGGAAGTTCTTTTCGCAAGCATTGCTCCGCTGGAATTTAGCCGCCTTATGCGTCACCTTTATTAATGGGGCAGCAATAGAAGAGACATTCTCTACAAACCTTTGATAGTGACCAGCTAAACCCAAGAAACTACGCACCTTCGTTGGAATTGTGGGCCTTGGCTAATTCTCAACTGCTTCAATCTTTTGATTATTAACTTTAATGCCCTCATCTGATACTATGTGCCTAAGAAAAGCCACTGAGTTCAACCAGAACTCGCATTTGGAAAACTTAGCGTACAACTAATGATGGAGTATCGATAAAGAAGAAGCTGCTATAGATCCCATTGGCTGAATCATACTGCTCCCACCTCTCACAGGGGAAAACGCATAATATGGCTAGGTTGCCCACATGGAGAACATAAATCCGAACCTTGGCGGCATTGCCCCAAATGGACTTACCACATCAGCCACAATACGGTACCGGGGGTCTTATCTTACTAGAATCTCCACTATACTGTGAGCTCTATCCTCGGGGATTTTGACCCTGACCATAATAAGTAATCTGATCAGAACGCTGGACTTGAGACTGTAATGGTGCATTAGCCACTGGATAAGATGGATGCCGAAGAAATAGAAATCTAAACCCACCTCGAGATTCTCCTGTATCACTAGTGGATTAGGCTCTCTTATGCTGGCCCCAATCATGCTCTCGAGCAGCTTGCTGTTGCCTTTTTTGATCCTCCAAGTTCTTTGCGTAGGCTTAAATATGAGCAACATCTATATTCAGATTTAGAGAAGCAATGGTACATTCATTAATCAAATGTGGTCCCAGACCACCCACAAATCGATGTACCCTATCACTCATCTAAGACACAATCGAAGGAGAATACTTAGCCAAAGAGTTAAATTGCATAGATTATTCTCAAACACTAATATTCCCTTGCTCCAACCGTAAGAATCTATCTTGTCTGTCTCAATGGAGCTCAATAGGCAAATATTGCTGCATAAATGCCTAAAAAAACTCCCTCCATCCTACTGGCGGGGCAAGAGGTCCCCTATACTGTTCCCAAGTTTCATACCAAGCCACAACAACATCCCCCAATCTATAAGAAGCAAGCTCCATAAACTCAGTATTGGTGGCATGCATAACTCATAAAGTCAACTGCATCTGATCTAGAAAATTCTGGGGTTCTATAGTTGGATCTATTCCTGTAAATACTGGGGGGTCTAGGATAATAAAATCTCAAACTCCCACACTAACCGTTCTATCTGAGGTACCGGGGGTCTAACAGTGGGCTTGAGAGGCTACTAACCGAGTCAACAACTGCACAACACTTCTCATATCTAAATCCTGGTTAAGAGAAACCAAAGGAGTAATTGGGGGTACGTTAGTATGCCATTCTGGGACTAGTGGGGATGTTCTCGAAACCTTAGTATCAACCTCATCATAAGGCTGAGGCTCATTTTGATCAATATAGGCAGGTGGCACTCGACTGGTACCCTCCCCTGCCTCTTCATCTAATCTTTGAACAGCTGCCCGACGTCTCGTAGTAGGCATCACTATGAACATAAACAAGATGAAGATTAGAAGTGAACACTTGTGACTCAGCTCTATCACACGATCTAGATCAAAAAGAAAGGTATCCATCCGAGATATCACGTAGCCTCATGTTTACAAGTATGGTGCACGACATACCCATAAACAAGACTACTAGATACGACTCGCAGACTCTCTCGGACAAACCTCCTCTGATATCACCATATTGTATCATCCGGAGAAGGCTAGTGTGGTGGCCGGTGCATTGAGAGATTGCTAGCCATGGATGTTCAAGCTTTGGCCAATCCATTTGTGAGATTGGATGTTTCAGAGCCTAGCCGGGTTTTTGCTTACATCATTTCTCAGTCTTCTTTGTATGAATGCGTCAGTATGACGACCCCCATTTGCTCGTCCTTAACGACACAATACAGCATGGCGGTAACAATGAGGTTTCTGTTAGAGATGACAGAGTGTTGAGGATGTAGGGCCAGATATGTGTGCCCAATATGGATGGGTTATGTGAGTTGATTCTCGAGGAGGCTCATAGTTCGTGATATTCCATTCATCCGGGTGCCACCAAGATGTATCATGATTTGAGGCAGCACTATTAGAGGAGAAGAATGAAGAAAGATATAGTGAAGTATGTGGCTCGGTACTTCAATTGTGAGCAGGTGAAGTACGAGCACCAGAGGCCGGCCGGTTTGCTTCAAAGACTTGAGATACTATAGAGGAAGTAGGAGAGTATTACCATGGATTTCGTTATTGGGCTCTCATAGAATTTGAAGAAATTTGATGCAGTGTGGGTTATTTTGGATAGACTAACCAAGTTTGCACACTTTATTTTGTTTGTGACTACCTATTCTTAAGAGCAACTAGTTCAGATCTATATCCGTGATATTGTTTGTATTCATGGTGTGCCAGTGTCCATTTTATCCAATCGAGGCACCCTGTCCATATCGCATTTCTGGAGAGCCGTGTAGCGTGAGTTAGGCACAAGGTTTGAGTTAATTACAACATTTCACCCTAGATGGACGGGCAGTCCGATTGCACCATTCAGATCTTGGAGGATGTGCTAAGTGCCTGTGTTATGGATTTCTGGGGTTCATAGGATTAGTTTCTACCACTTGCGGAGTTTGCCTACAACAACAACTACCAATTGAGGATTCAGATGGCTCCTTATGAGGCCTTGTATGAGAGATAGTGTCATTCTCTAGCTGGTTGGTTTGAACGAGGAGAGGCTAGGTTGTTGGGCATTGATTTGGTTCGGGATGCCTTGGAGAAAGTCAATTTGATCTAGGATCGGTTTCGCACAACACAATCTAGGTAGAAGAGTTATGCTGATCGGAGGGCTCGTGATGTAGCATTTATGGTGGGGGAGAGAGTTTTGCTTAGGGTTTCACCCATGAAGGGTGTGATGAAATTTGGGAAGAAGGTCAAGTAGAGCCCTATGTATATTGGATCTTTTGAGATCCTAGGGAGAGTTGGTGAGGTGGCCTACAAACTTGCATTGCCACCCAGCTTTATCGATAGTTCACCCGGTGTTCTATTTCCATGCTCCGAAAGTATTATGGTGATCTGTCTCATGTACTAGATTTCAACTCGGTCCAATTGGACAAGAATTTTACTTATGTTGAGGAGAAGGTGGCTATATCGGACAAGCAGGTCCGGACGTTATGGTCAAAGAACATTACTTCAGTAAAGGTTCAATTGAGCGGTCAACCGATGAGAAGGCGACTTGGCAGACTGAGCATGACATGCATAGCCGTTATCCTCACATTTGCAGCACTTCAGGTATGTCTCTATACACGTTCGAGGACGAATATTTACTTTAAAAGGGGGAGAATCTAACGACCTGAACGGTCGTTTGTTATATTGTAGCCTCGTTCCTCTATTTATTGCCTCTTCTACGTTCATTTGTGGTTATGTGACTATTGGGGGTGGTTGGATTGGTCTCCAGGAAGTTTTGGGATGAATTATGACACTTAGTCCTAAAGTTGGAAGCTTAAGTTGAAAGTGTTTATCGGAGTTTGACTTTTGGATAGACGACTCCGAAATGGAGTGTAGATAGTTCCAATAGCTTTGTATGGTGATTTTGGACTTAGGCGTATGTCTGGATAATGATTTGGAGGTCCGTAGGTCAGTTTGAGGCTTTTTGGCGAAAGTTGGGAATTTGAAGCTTTGGAAGATTGTGAGATTTGACCGAGAGTTGACTTTATTTATATTAGGCTCCGATTGTGATTTCGGGAGTTGGTATAGGCCCGTTGTCTCATTTGGGACTTGCATGAAAAATTTGAGGTCATTCGGAGTTATTTAGGCTTGTTCGCCGTTAGTTTGAATTTAAAAATGTTCCTTAGTTCAGTAGGCATCGAGTAGGTTCGTGTTGTGTTTTGAAATTGGTTGGTGTGATTGGACAGGGTCCCAGGAGGCCTTGAGCGTGTTTCGGATGGGTTTCAGACGGGTTCTCTGAGTTTTGGATTGCTGTCAGCTGATGTCAGGTTTCCTTATTCACGATCACGTAGAGGAAGTCACGATCCTATAGCTCTATTTGATGTCAGGTGAGATTTGGCATCGCATTTACGTTAATAGGGACGCGTTCGCGAATGTTGAGGGAGGTTGTTCATCGCGAACGCAAGAGGGGAGCCGCGTTCGCGTAGATGGTAAATAAGGCTGAAGGTTAGCACGTGTTTGTTCATCGCGCTCGCGAGGGCTGGATCGATCGCGTAGCTCTAAGCGGATGGTCATCCCGATCGCGACCGGAATGTCGCGTTCGCATAAGAGGTTCTGGCAATTGGGCAATTTTGTTCTCTGTGATTGCGGTGTATAACACCTGGGCAGACTATACAATACTCTATTTTGAGGGCTTGGTTCATTTTAATATATTTTGAGTTGTAGAGCTCGGTTTTGGGCGATTTTAGAGCGTATTTTCACGATTTGGATTGGGGTAAGTGTTTTTGACTCGGAATTGTTCATTTTTATGATTCCATCGTTGTTTTTATCATCTAATTAGTGGTTTGAATTGGAGAAATTAGGGGGGTTTTGTAAAAAAGAACTTTCCACAAGTATAAAATAAGGATTTGAAGGTCGATTTAAGGTCGGAACTGGATGATTTGGGTATATGTTGAACTCGTATCGGAATGGGTATTTGGAACTTGTGAGTTTGGTCGGGTTCTAAGGTGCGTTTTCGGGGTTGACTTTTTGAGTAGACTCTTTGATTTTCATTTAGATTGAATCTTTATTATCCGAAATTGCTTCATATAGCTTTTACATATGATATTAAGTTATTTTGGCTAGATTCGAGCCGTCCGGAGTTGGATTTACGCGGAAAGGGCTTATTAGTGAATTAATTTAGCTTGTTTAAAGGAAGTATCTTGTCTAACTTTGTGTGGGAAAATTATCCCTTAGGATTTGGGTTGTTTGTACTATTCGAATCATGTGAAAGACGTGTACATGAGGTGACGTATGTGTACACGGGCTTATATATGGTATTTGATCGGTTTAGACTTTTAGGTTACTTGTAAGCACTTAGTTGAAGTTATTATTATTTGTTCTATCTTTCGTTGATAATTTTATTCTCACATGCTTTAATTGGAATTTTCATTACATAATCTAGTTTCCATCGTCAAGTTACTCTTATGTGCATTTACTTGTAGTATTGTTACATGCCATCCCTTCTATTTTTGAGTTATTCTCATGTATTTAGACTTAGTCGCTATCTCATGCTATCTCTTTCATTATTAAGCTTATGTCATGTACTCGAATTAGAAGTTGTCATTTCGGGGAAATATCTTGATTATTGAGTTATTAAAGTCGTAGTTGTGATGACCCGATAGGTCATTTTCAGTTTTAGCCTTCATTTCTGTGTTCCGAGACCTCGAATAGCTCCATTTAGCCTTCCTCGATTTGTATGCGCAGTCCGTGTCTTTTTTTCGGAAATTTTTATGTGAAAATTGATAAAAATATGAAATTTAACCTTAAAAATGAATTGAGTTGACTATGGTTAACATTTTGTGTAAACGAACCCGGATCAGCGCTTTGAAGGTCCCGGTGGGTCCGTATCGCGATTTGGGACCTGGCATATGCTTGGAATCAAATTCAAAAGTCCCTAACTTGATTTAACGTAATTTGCTGAAAACTAGTAATTTGAAGGTTTAAAAGAATTTCTAAGTTTGCAGTAGGTTGACTGTATAGTTACAGGGTTCGGATTTTGGTTTCGAAACTTGGTATAGGTTCATTTTAGTGTTTATGAATTGTCTGCAAAATTTAGTACAAAATAGAGTTCATTTGATGTGATTCAGACGTCCAGTTGAAAAATTACATGTTCGTATGATATTATTACACTTGTGTGCATGTTTGGTTTAGAGTCCAAGAGGCTCAGGTGAGTTTTGAATAGGCTACAGAGTGATATTTGGACTTAGGCTATTGCTGGTTTGGAGTATGCTGGTGTCTGGTGCTTTGTGCTTCGTGATCGCGAAGCCACTCTAGCGATCACGAAGGGGAACTTGGGGCTAGGGTGGTTTTACTCTATGCGAACGTGGGGAACAGATCGCGAATGCGAAGCTTTGGGGGGCTTGGCCTTCGCGAATGCGACCACCCACACGTGAATGCGAAGCTTTATGGGGGATTCTGGGGGAGCTGGGCAGTGTTCTATGCAAACGCGATCATAGGGTCGCAAACGCAACGGCTAGGGAGGAAGAGCCATCACAAACGCGAAGGCCTATAGGGCTGTTGTGCTTCGCAATTGCGTCAGGTCCTTCGCGAACGCGATGAAGACTTGATGCCAGTTATTTAAAATGTTCGAAACACAGGATTTCACCCATTTTTTACCATCTTCACATTAGAGCTCGGCCTAGAGGCAATTTTGGTGAGATATTTCATCTCCACTTCGTAAGTTAGTATACTTTAACTCGTTTTCTGTCATTTCCATTAACATCCATTGATTTATAACCTTAATCTATGCTTTGTCATGAGATTTCAACATCAAATTTAGGATTTTCATAGTAGAAATTAGGGTTTTGGGAAGTGTTGGGGGGTTTTTGTAAAATTGAGATTTAGACCTCAAATTAAGGTCGAATTTCGAAACTAATAAGATAATCGGGCTCGGGGGTGAATGGGTAATCGGATTTTGGTCCGAATCTCGAATTTGACCAAGCGAGCCCGAGGTTGACTTTTGTTGACTTTTTGGAAAAAGTGTAAATATATTAACTTTAAGCACTATAATTGAAAGCATTGTTTGTTGATATTAAGTTGATTTTGGTTAGATTCGATTAGTTTGGAGGCGAATTTTAGAGGAAAGGCCCCGGTTGAGCTTTGATTAGTTTGAGAGCGAGGTAAGTTTTGGGTCTAACCTTGATTTTAAAGAATTAGGGACCCTTGAACTATATGTTATGTGAATTACATGTGTAATGGCGTATATGCCAGGTGACGAGTGTATATACACCGTCAAAAATAATTGTTTCCATGCTTTCCCATATTTCACTAATTATCTTATTCAATGTCTTAACTATCACATGCTTTAATTGCTTTCTATGCCATAACTTGTTACTCGTCATCAATTTTCTCTTGTATTGAAATATTTGTTTCTTCCATGATTCCATGATTAATTGCTACTTGCCTTACTTGTCTTACTAGTGCACCTTAATTGTCATATATTTGGCTTGTCATGTTGCTTTGTATTAATTGTAGCATTCCTTGATTTGGTACGAGGTTCTTTTATGGCTTTGCTTTCATACTCTTTAATCATATAGATTCTCGTGGATTGAGTTGTTGAATTGATTAAATTTATTGATTTTTGTTTATGGATCGGATTGCACGAAACAACAGTTGGAATAAGGGTAGATTGATATTGATATGGTGGGATCAGGTAGCACGCCTCAAAGGATTGTATGTGTGATTGTGATATGGTGAAATAAGGGAGGATTATGATATTGATTCAGATTATACGATGGGATTGGGTTGCACGCCGCAACGAATTGTTTGTGTTGTGCTCATTGTTGTATTATGTTAACTTTCATTATTTTCATATGACATTCTGAGGACTGATATTTTTGGTTTCACTAATTTCGAGGATTGAGTTTGCTTTCATCTGTTAACTGCTCTGTCGTTATTTCCTGTATTCCTTTTGTTATTGTTATTATTATTATTATTATACTGCATACATGTTATTGTAATTGACCCACCTTAGCCTGTCACTACTTCGTCGAGGTTAGGCTCGGCACTTACAAAGTACATGGGGTCGGTTGTACTCATACTATACTCTGCACTTCTTGTGCAGATTTTGGAGTCGGTCCTAGGGGCAGTCAGTAGGTTGCTCAGATTGATTGCTTGGTGGAGACTTGAGGTACAACTTCACGGCGTTCGCAGCCCTGAAGTCCCCTTCTACATCATTCTAAGTGTTTACTTTATTTCAATCAGTTATGCTTTTATTCAGACTTTTATTTGTAGCATTCTAGTCGCTCGTGTACTTGTGACACCATTTCTGGAATTGTATCTAGATATCGTTGTTATTATAGTTTTCTCACTCTATTTCAGTTTATTCAGTTTCTGGGTTATTATTTAATTTGAATTGTTAAAGATGGGAAAAACTATTTCTAACGTTGGCTTGCCTAGCCAGTGAAATATTAGGCGCCATCATGGTCCTGAGGGTGGAAATTCTGGGTCATGAAAAGTTGGTTTCGGAGCACTAGGTTTTCTGGGTCTCAAGAATCACGAGCAAGCTTAGTAGAGTTTGGAGGATCGGTACAGAGACGTTTGTACTTATCTTTCAGAGTTTAGGAAAAAAATTTCACTTCTTTCCTTCTCTATTATGCAATTTTATTTTATCATTGATGATTGAACCATTCTATTCTTGTTCTCTCATAGATGGAAAGAACACGCACAACATCTACAACCGAACAGGAGCTGGAGACCCTAGTGGCAACTACTACCAGGGGCAGAGGTAGAGCTCAGCCTAGAGCTCGAGCAGCAGCACCTGCAGTGGAGCCTCAAATTAATCACGAGGAGGAGGTTCTAGCTCAGACTGTACCCATAGGACCAGCTCAGGTCTCGGAGGGGTTCATAGCAACTCTAGTGCTTCAGTACGCTCTAGTCCGTTTGGTAGGCCTTATGGAGCGTGTGGCCCGGACCGGTACATTCCTGGTGGCACCAGCCGTCTCTCAGTTTAGGAGAGGAGCACAGACTCCCGCTACTCGTACCCCGGAGCAGGCGGCTCCCCAGCATCAGACTCCTGCAGCCCCACCAGTTGGGGTGGTTCAGCTGATTGTTGCGGCACAAACCGGTGATAGGCCCACTAAGTCTTCTGAGGCTTTGAGGTTGGATAAGTTTACCAAGGACTTTCTTGTTCATTTCAATAGTGCACCTTCTGAGGACCCATAGGATTATCTAGATCGCTGCCACGAGGTGTTACGAAACATGGGTATAGTTGAGACCAATGGGGTCAACTTTGTAGTGTTTAGATGACTGGTTCCACCAAGAGGTGGTGGAGAGATTATATGTTGACTAGACCAGCTGGTTCGCCTGCACTTACCTGGGATTAGTTTCCACTGCTATTTCTAGAGAAGTTCATTCATGTTACTCTGAGAGAGGATTATCGCATGCAGTTTGAGTGTCTTCAGCGGGGTAGTATGACTGTTACCCAGTATGAGACTCGATTTGTGGACCTAACTCACCACGCCATTATTTTTCTCCCTACTAAGAGGGAGAGAGTGAGGAGATTTATTGATGGACTCACTTTCACTATCGGACTACAAATGGCCAAGGAGACTGGAGATGATATTTCTTTTCAATGAGTCATAGATATTGCTTGATGGATCGAGATGGTTCGTAATCAGGAGAAAGGACCAGTGTCTGATAAGAGGTCTCGTCATTCTGATAGTTTCAGTTGTGCCTCATTTGGAGGCAGGGGTACTTCTGGTAGAGGCCACCCTCTCAGACCATTTCTGTCATGACCCCAATCCCCTCCGTAGGATGTCGTGACGGCACCTAGTCTCTAAGACTAGGTAAGCCTAACAATGCGGAAATATCGAATAAAAACTTGAAATTTCAAAACTTCAACAATTTTCACCAATAGACTATAAGCTCAATACGTACAAGTTTTCCCAACACCCAGTGAGATATAAGTCACAAGCTCTAGATATAATGCTGAATAATCCTATACATTATTGTCTATAAAAAACATAAGGAAATAAGGAAAACAGGGTAGAAGGGGACTCTGAGGCTTGCGGACGCGGGCAGGTGTATCGTATGGTCTCCAAGAAGCAACACAACGCACTAATATCGAGGCTTATAGGATGCACTTGGATCTGCACAAAACATGTACAGAAGCGTAGTATGAGTACACCACAACAGTAACCAGTAAGTGCTAAGACTAACCTCAGTAGAGTAGTGACAAGGTCGGGTCTAGGTCCTACTGCAGATAATAAGAAACAAGACAGAGATAATATGATATAATAAAAATGACAAGGAAGAGAACAATAAAGAATTTACGGAAAATAACAACACGGAATCAAGGAAAACTAATGCAACACGAAAAGAAAACAAGAATTTTACATGTTAAGGAAAACAAGAACCAAACAATACAACAAATAAAGAATATCCACAGGGGCACTCCCGAGGTACCGCCTCGTAGTCCCAAATCCTAAAAACAAATCACAGTCTTTCCTTATATCACCACAGGAGCCTTTATATTTGGTTTTTAAAAATTATTTTCCCAAAATAGCATCCCGCATTTTAGCCCACCTTATCACAGTGCATGGCTTCTAGTATTTCCCCTACTAGCAATGCGTATCAATCCCACCTTATCTCACCGCATGCGTTTCAACACCCAGACCTTATACCACCTCATGCGTATCAATAATCACAGAGGCACCACAGAAACCTCATGCAAAGATAACAATCGCACTGCAGAAACCTCGTGTAAACAATAACAACCGCATGGCAGAAACCTCATGCAACAATAACAACAACACTTCGACAATAACTCGAAAGCCAAAACAGAACGACTAAATAAATGATATTTCAAGGATAGCAATTTCAAGTAAATAATTTTCACAGTTAAGTAATGAATACAGAACAAGAAATGCATGTAATTCAACTAAACATGTCATACAAGTTGCAAATAGGAGATAAGACAAGTAGATATGTGAAATTAGGCTAAACATGATGACTATGACGTGCTAAAGTAACTCAATTAAAGTATGAAAAAGGAAACTAATTTAGCAAAATCGGAATATCACTATTTTGCCCGTGTACGCACTCATCACCTTGCATACACGACCTTCACATATCACAAGTTATTATCAAAATACCAAATCCTAAGGGGAATTTCCCCCACAAGGCTAGACAAGTCACTCACCTCAAACCACGCTCAATCAATCAATTAGAAAGCCTTTTCCTTGATTTTCCAAATCCAAAAGGCTCGAATCTAGCCAAAACAATTTCATACTATAAATATAACTATAGGGAATTAAATTAAAAAATAAAATAATGATCTTAGCAAAGAATTGACAAATTGCTCAAAAAAGTCGACCCGGGAACCCGACAAAAATTATAAAATCCGAAGACCCATTCGAAATCGAGTCCAACCATACAAGAATTTTCTAAATCTGACCTCATTTAGCCTTTCAAAACCCAAAAACTTTGTCTAAGAACTTCTACACTATTTTCCCAATTTTAAACTCCAAAACCATAATTAAAAAGTGTAATTAATAGTAAATTCATGGGAATCAATAAAAAAGGAGTCAAAAATCCTCACCCAAATGCTTCCTCTGAAAATCCCTCAAAATCTCGCCTCAATCCGAGCTCTCAAAGTCCGAAAAATGAAAATGAAGCAAACCCTCAAAAACTCATCTTTTCTACCCAGTTATGTCGCACCTGCGACCTTACTGCCACATCTGCGGCTCCGCACCTGCGGAATTTCCATTACAGGTGCGGTTATGACTAAGCCCAGCATACTTCGCATCTCCGAGGGCCGGTCGCACCTGCGCATGCGCGTCTGGGTGACTAAGTCGCACCTGCGCATGCGCGCCTGCGGCAGCTAAGTCACACCTGCGCTTCTGGCCGCACCTGCGTTCTTCTCCATCGAAGAAGCGACGCCGCTTATGCGGAACAATTGTCGCACCTGCGAGCCATGCTTGGACTGCCCTCTCTGCTTCTGCGTTCCACTTCTCGCACATGAAAGTTTGCACCTATAGCCAATCCCTCCGCAGGTGCCACGACACAAGAACTGGGAGCTTCAGCATTTGCACAAGTCCAAATTGATCCGATATCGATCCGAATCACCCGTGAGGCCTCCGAAACCTCAACCAAATATACCAACAAGTCCTAAAACACGATACAAACTTAGCCAAGCCCTCAAAGAACATCAAAACATGAATCACACCCTAATTCAAACCTAATGAACTTATTGACTTTTAACTTCTACATTTGATGCCGAACCTTATCAAATTAAGTCCGATTGACCTCAGATTTTGCACACAAGTCATGATCGACATTACGGACCTATTCCAACTTCCGAAAACGGAATTCAACCCCGATATAAAAAATTTCACTCCCGATCAAACTCTCCAAAATCTTTCAACTTTTCAACTTTTGCCAATTAACGCCAAAACGACCTACGAACTTCCAAATCAACATCCGGACATGCTCCTAATATCAAAATCACCCTACGTAGCTACTGGAACCGTCAAAACTCCATTCCAGAGTCGTCTTCACACAAGTCAAACTACAGTCAACTCCTACTACTTAAACTTCCTATTTAGGAATTTTGTGTCCCATTTCACTCCGAAACCAAAAACCAAACCTACCGGCAAGTCACGTAACCACAGTATAACACAGAGAAGGCAATAAACAGGGGTCAAGGCTAATACACTCAAAATGACCGGCCGGACCGTTACATCCTCCCCCTCTTAAAACAAACATTCTTCCTCGAACAAGTATAGAGACCTACTTGAAGTGGTGAAAAGATGAGATAACTCTTGCGTATATCATGTTCGGTCTCCCAAGTCGCCTCCTCGACTGGCTAACCCCTCCACTGGACCTTAACTGAAGCAATGTTCTTCAACCTCAACTTTCGGACCTGCCTGTCCAAAATGGCCACTGACTCCTCAACATAAGATAGATCCTTGTCCAACTGGACAGAGCTGAAGTCTAACACAAGAGATGGATCGCCGTGATACTTCCGGAGCATAGAAACATGGAACACTGGATGAACTGCAGCTAGACTAGGTAGAGTGCAAGTTTGTAGGCCACCTTCTTCCCGAACCTCGTAACACCCTTCATGGGCGAAAATTGGAGCAAGACCCACTCCCAACCATGAATGCCACGTCATGAACCTTCTGATCCGCATAACTCTTTTGTCTAGATTGGGCTGTACGAAGTCGATCCTGAATCAATTTAACCTTTTCCAGAGCATCTTGGACCAAGTCTGTATCCAATAGCCTAGCCTCACCTGGTTCAAACCAACACACCGGAGACCGGCACCGCCTACCATAAAAAGCCTTATACGGGGCCATCTAAATGCTCGACTGATAATTGTTGTTGTAGGAAAACTCCGCAAGCGGCAAGAACTGATCCCAAAAACCCCCAAACTCCATTACACACCCATGAAGCACATCCTCCAATATATGAATAGTGCGCTCAGACTGTCCGTCCATCTGAGGGTGAAATGCTGTACTCAACTCAACCCGAGTACCTAACTCAGAAATGATAGATATCGGCATGCCATGAAGCCTGACAATCTCGTGAATGTAAATCTGAGCCAGCTGCTCCGAAGAGTAAGTAGTCACCACTAGAATGAAATGAGCCGACTTGGTCAACCTATTCACAATCACCCAAACTGCATTGAACTTACTCTGAGTCCGTGGGAGTCTAACAACAAATTCCATAGTGATCCGCTCCCGTTTTCACTCTAGGATCTCTAGCTTCTGAAGCAATCCACCTGCCCGCCGATGCTCATACTTCACCCTGCTGACAATTTAGGCAACGAGATACATACTCCACTATGTCCTTCTTCATTCTCCTTCACCAATAATGCTGCCTCAGGTCCTGATACATCTTCGCAGCACCTGGATGAATGGAGTATAGCAAACTGTGAGCCTCTTGGAGAATCAACTCACGCAAGCCATCTACATTGGGCACACATAGCCTGCCCTGCATCCGTGATACACCATCATCTCCAATAGTGACCTCCTTAGCATCGCCGTGCAGAATCATGTCCTTGAGGACAAGCAGATGGGGCTCGTCATACTAATGCTATCTGATACGATCATAATGAGAAGGCCGAGAAACCACACAAGTCAAAACTCGGCTCGACTTAGAAACATCCAATCTAACAAACTGGTTGGCGAAGGCCTGAACATCCAAGGCTAATGGCCTCTATGCTACCGGTAGATATGCTAAGCTGCCCAAACTCTCCGCCTTGCATCTCAAGGCATCGGCCACCACATTGGCTTTCCCGGGATGATATAGAATGGTGATATCTTAGTCCGTAAGCAACTCTAACCATATCTGCTACCGCAAGTTAAGATCCTTCTGTTTGAACAGATGTTGTAGACTCCGGTGATCGGTGTCTACCTCACAAGGGTCACCGTATAAATAGTACCGCCCGATCTTCAAGGCATGAACAATAGCTGCTAACTCGGTGTCGTGGACAAGGTAGTTCTTCTCATGCACCTTCAGCTATCTAGATGCTTAGGCAATCACCCTACCATCCTTCATCAACACCGCACCGAGACCAACGCGCGATGTATCACAATACACAGTATAAGACCCCGAACCTGTAGGCAACACCAACATTGGGGTTGTAGTCAAAGCAGTCTTGAGCTTTTGAAAGCTCTCCTCACACTCATCGGTCCACCTGAATGGAGCACCTTTCTGGTCAGCCTGGTCATAGGTGCCGCAATAGAGGAGAAACCCTCTACAAATCGATAGTAATACCCCGCCAAACCAAGAAAACTCTGGATCTCCGTAGCTGAGGACGGTCTAGGCCAACTCTGCACTACTTCAATCTTCTTCAGATCTACCTTGATCCCCTCACTCGATACTACATGACCCAAAAAAATGCCACTGAATCTAGCCTGAATTCACACTTCAAAAATTTTGCATATAACTTCTTTTCTCAAGCTCTGAAGCACAGTCCTCAGGTGCTGCCCATGATCCTCCCGACTCCGGGAGTACACCAGAATGTCATCAATAAACACAATGATGAATGAGCCAAGATAGGACTGAAATACACTGTTCATCAAGTGCATGAATGCTGCTGGGGCATTGGTCAGCCCAAAAGACATCCTAATGAACTCGTAATGTCCATACTGAGTCCTGAAGGCAGTCTTGGGGATATCTGGCCCCGAATCTTCAACTGATGATAGCCTGAACGCAAGTCGATCTTAGACAACACTCTGGCACCCTGTAGCTGATCAAATAGGTCATCAATACGTGGCAATGGATACTTGTTCTTCACTATAACCTTGTTCAACTGGAGATAATCAATACACATACGTATAGAACCATCCTTCTTCTTTACAAATAAGACTGGAGCACCCCAAGGTGAGACACTGGGCCGAATGAAGCCTTTATCAAGCAACTCTTGCAACTGTTCCTTTAACTTTTTTAACTCTATTGGGGCCATACGATAGGGTGGAATAGAAATGAGTTGGGTGCCTGGTAACAAATCAATACCAAAGTCGATATCTCTATCCGGCGACAATGCCCGGAAGATCCGCCAGGAATCTGGATAATCCCTCACTACCGGAACTGACTCGACGGTAGGAGTATCAATACTGGCATCTCTCACATATGCCAGATATGCATCACACCCCTTCTGAACCATCCGCTGAGCCTTTAGAAATGAAATAACCCTGCTAGGAACATAATCTAAAGTACCTCTTCACTCTAACCGCGGTAGACCTGGCATAGCCAATGTCACCGTCTTGGCATGACAATCAAGGATAGCATGATAGGGCGACAACTTGTCCATGCCCAAAATAACATCAAAATCTACCATAATGAGCAACAATTAGTTGGCTCTGGTCTCAAAACCACCAAGAACAACCAAACACCATCAATACACACGATCAACAACAATAGAATCTCCCACAAGTGTAGACACATCGATAGGAAAACCCAAGGAATCACAAAATACACCCAAATACGGAGCAAAATAAGATGACACATAGGAATAAATGGAGCCTGGATAAAATAAGACTGATGCATCTCTATGACAGACCGAAGCAATACCCATGATGGCAGAGTCGAATCCAACTGCCCCCGTCCTAGTAGGAAGAGCATAGTATCTGGCCTGGCCTCCCCCTCTACGGCAACCTCTACCTACTCGACCTCCACCTCTAGCTGGCTGTACAGGTGGGGTAGCAGCTGGTGCGACGACCATGGACTGAGAAGCCTAAGAACCCGATAGAATACGCGGAGCCTAAGTAGTGTGTGGAGGTGCACCCCTCCTGAATCTGGGGAAATCACTCACCATGTGACGAGTGTCACCACACTCAAAACAAGCTCTCGGAAGACATAGCTTCTGTGGCTGGCTCGGACTAGATCGACTAGACTGACCAATGAAAGCACCCTCTGCAAGAGGTGCACTAGAAACTGGCGATGCATAATAGGGAGCCTGGGGCCTAAGAGTGGCCGGAATACCGCTGGAAGCTGGAAGGGCTGAATGAACAGGGCGACTCACATAGCCCCTACCATGACAAGATGCAGCTAGGGCATGGGTACCACTATATGTGCCAGACTCTCGAGACCTCTTGGCTTCCTTCTCCTCTCTCTCTCCCGAGTCAACATACCCTTCAATGTCCTAGCTATCCTCACTACCTGCTGGTATGCGATGTCCATCTCTAACTCTCGGGCCATGTTAAATTTGATACTGGGGTTGAGCCCCTCGATAGATCGACGGACCCACTCTCTAACAGTAGCAACCAAGGCTGGTGCACGCGTAGCTAAATCACTGAACCGGACCGCATAATCTGACACGGTCATAGAACCCTAGCGCAACTGCTCAAACTTTGCGCGTCATGCATCTCTGAGACTCTAGGGGACATACTCCCTCAAGAACATATCTGATAACTGATTCCAAGTGAGTGAAGCTACCTCGGCAAGACTACCCAACTCTTATGCTTGCCACCACTAATAAGCCGCTCCCTTAAGCTGGAACGTAGGGAAAATAACCCCACTAGACTCTGCAATACCCATAGCATGGAGGATATGGTGACACTCCTCAAGAAAGCTCTAGGCATCCTCTAACGCCGCCACTGACAGTAGGAGGTGGTACTTCTTGTACCTCTAGAGCCTGAGCTGCTCCTTCTCAGAAGCTGTTGCCCTAACCTTGGGCTGAATTGGGGCTATTGGCTGGAGTGGTTGACCTCAGGACCTGGTCAACCTAGTCCTGTTGCTCTGGGATACAGGCGGCTGGAGTCTGTGCTCCTCGACCGGCCTAAGATGTAGCAGTAGCAAGTGGGATCAACCCTGCTTGAGCTAAAGTGCTGAACATGCTCAGATTCTAGGCGAGAGCCTCTTGGAGAGCTGGTGCAATAACAGGCGTCTCAGGTGCCTGCCCTCCAACTGGAGCTAGTAGTGGCTCCTGTAGCAGCTCGTGCGAGTGCTCTGACTGCACCGCGTGGGCGTCCTCGACCTCTACTCCGGCCCAGCCTCTCGTAGCTCTAGCAAGGGGCATGGGTGTCTGGTCATCTGATCCAACTGTACGTATCCTCACCATCTATGAGAGAATCAAAAGACTGAAGTTAAAATCCAAAGTCAAAGATTTCACACGATAAGGAATCAAAGAAGTGATGCTTTTCCTAACAGTTCCATAGCCTCCCGAAGATAAGTACAGACGTCTCCGTACCGATCCGCGAAACTCTACTAAACCCATTTGTGACTCAACACACCTATAAACCTAGAGCTCTGATTCCAACTTGTCACGACCCTAATCCTCTCCGTAGGATGTCGTGAAGGCACCTTATCTCTAAGACTAGGTAAGCCTAACAATATGCGGAAAGATTGAATAAAAACTTGAAATTTCAAAACTTCAACAATTTTCACCTATAGACTATAAGCTCAATACGTACAATTTATCCCAAAACCCGGTGAGATATAAGTTACAAACTCTAGATACAATGCTGAACAATCTTATACATCATTGTCTATAAAAAAATATAAGGAAATAAGGAAAACAGGGTACAAGCGGACTCCAAGGCCTGCGGACGCGTGCAGGTGTACCTTGTGGTCTCCAAGCAGCAACATAGTGCACTAATATCGAGGCTAATAGGATGTACATGGATCTGCACAAAATATGTGCAAAAGCATAGTATGTTTACATCACAACGGTACCCAGTAAGTGCCAAGCCTAACCTCGATAGAGTAGTGACAAGGTCGGGTCAAGGCCATACTAGAGATAATAAGAAACAAGACAGAGATAATATGATATAATGAAAACGACAAGGAAGTGAACAATAAAGAATTTACGGGAAATAACAACACGGAATCAAGGAAAACTAATACAACATGAAAGGAAAACAAGAATTTTATATGTTAAGGAAAACAAGAACCAAAAATAAAGCAAATAAAGAGTATCAATAGAGGCACTCCTGAGGTACCGCCTCGTAGTCCCAAATCGTAAAAACAAATCACAGTCCTTCCTTATATCACCTTAGGAAACTTTATATTTGGTTTTTGAAAATCATTTTCTCGAAATAGCATCCCGCGTTTTGGCCCACCTTATCACACCGCGCCTTATCAACCGCATGGCTTCTGGTAGTTTCCTTACTAGCCACGCATATCAAGCCCACCTTATCTCAGCGTATGCGTTTCAACACCCAGACCTTATACCACCGGATGCGTAACAATAATCACAATGGCATGGCAGAAACCTCGTGAAAAGATAAAAACCGCACGATAGAAACCTCGTGCAAACAATAGCAATCGCACGGCAGAAACCTCGTGCAACAATAATAACAACACTTCAACAATAACTCGAAAGACAAATCACAACAACTAAATAAATTATATTAAAGGATAGAAATTTCAAGTAAAGAATTTTCACAGTTAAGTAAATGAATACGGAAATCAAGAACAGTAACTAATTTAACTAAACACGTGATACAAATTTCAAATAGTAGATAAGTCAAGTAGACATGTGAAATTACGGTAAACGTGATGACTATGACGTGCTAAAGTAACTCAATTAACGTATGAAAAAGGAAACTACGTAGCAAAATCCAGAATTTCAACATTTAACCCGTGTAACACTCGTCACCTTGCGTATACGACCTTCACAGATCACAAATTATTACCAAAATACCAAATCCTAAGGGGAATTTCCCCCACACAAGGTTAGACAAGTCAATTACCTCAAACCACGCTCAACCAATCAATTAGAAAACCTTTCCCTTGATTTTCCAATCCCAAATGGCTCGATTCTAGCCAAAATAATTTCATACTATAAATATAACTATAGGAAACTAATTTAAAAAATGAAATAATGATCTTAGCTTAGAATTGAAACATCGCTCCTAAAAGTTGACCGGGGCCCATGTCTCATAACCCGACCAAAATCATAAAATCCAACCACCCATTCGATATCGAGTCCAACCATACAAGAATTATCCAAATCCAACCTCATTTAGCATTTCAAAGCCCAAAAACTTGGTCTAAGAACTTCTACACTATTTCCCCAATTTTAAACTTTAAAACCATAATTAAAAGGTGTAATTAACAGTAGATTCATGGGAATTAATAAAAAAACAGAGTCAAGAATCCTTACCAAAATGCTTCCTCTGAAAATCCCTCAAAATCCCGCCTCAATCCGAGCTCTCAAAGTCCCAAAAATGATAATGAAGCAAACCCTCGAAAATCCACTTTTCTGCCCAGTTATGTCGCACCTGCGACCTTACTGCTGCATTTGTGGCTCTGCACCTATGGAATTTCCATCGCAGGTGTGGTTATGACTAAGCCCAGCACACTTCGCATCTGCGAGGGCAGGTCACACCTGCGCATGCGCGCCTATGGTGGCTAAGTCGCACTTGCGCTTCTGGCCGCACCTGCGTTCTTCTCCATTACAGAAGCAATACTGCTTCTGTGGAACAATTACCACACCTGCAAGACATGCCTGGACTTCCCTCTCTGCTTCTGTGTTTCACTGCTCGCACATGCGAGTCCACACCTGCGGCAAATCCCTCCGCAGGTGCGATAACACCAGAACAGGGAGCTTCAGCATTTGCACAAGTCCATATTGATCCGATATCGATCCGAATCACCGCTGAGGTCCCCAGGACCTCAACCAAATACCAAGTCCTAAAACACTATACAAACATAGTCGAGGCCTCAAATAACCTCAAACAACATCAAAAAGACGAATCGCTCCCCAATTCAAGCCTAATGAACTTATAGACTTTTAACTTCTACATTCGATGCCGAACCTTATTAAATAAAGTCCGATTGACCTTAGATATGATCGACATTAAGGACCTATTCCAACTTCCGAAATCAGAATCCAACCCCGATATCAAAAAGTCCACTCCCAATCAAACTTTCCAAAATCTTCCAACTTTCCAACTTTCGCCAATTAATGTCAAAATGACCTACGGACCTCCAAATCATCATCCTGACACGCTCCTAAGACCAAAATCGCCTTACAAAGCTATTGGAACTATCAAAACTCCATTCTGGAGTCATCTTCACACAAGTTAAACTATGGTCAACTCCTATGACTTAAACTTTCAGTTTAGGGACTATGTGTCCCATTTCACTCCGAAACCAAAAACCAAACCTCCTGAAAATTCATGTATCTACAGTATAACACAGAGAAGTCAACAATAGGGGGTCAGGGCTAATACACTCAAACGATTGGCCAGGTTATTACAATTTTAGTCACCGCTTCTAGCTTTTCGCTGTGCTTCAGAGAGTCGTAGTCCATATGTATCTCACTCTAGGCAGCCAACCTATAGTGCATCATCAGCTCCTATCAATGCGCATCTGATTCATAGCTATCATCGTGGTTATCTGGCCTGTCAACTTCAGCTTTAGCAGCCACAACAACAGGATGAGTGTTTTGAGTGTGGAGGTATTGGTCACATCAGAAGGTTCTATCCATGATTGTTGAGCGGCATGCCACAGAAGAGTTCTTATGCCATGGTTCCAACATCGGTTGCTCCACCGCTCGCTCAGCCAGCTAGAGGCAGAGGCCAGGCAGCCAGGGGTGAAGGTCAGGCCGTTAGAGGTGGAGGTCAGGCTGTTAGAGGTGGAGGTCAGGCTGTTAGAGGTGGGGCCCAACCTTGATTTTATGCTTTCCCAGATAGGCTTGAGGCCGAGTCATCTGACACCATTATCATAGGTATTGTTCCAGTTTGCCATAGAGATGCTTCAATTATATTTGACCCGAGCTCTACTTATTCCTACTTGTCATTCTATTTTGCTTCATATCTGGTTGTGCCTCGTGATACTTTGAGTGATCCTGTGTATGTTTCCATGCCTATGATAGATTCTATTGTTGTAGATCGAGTTTATCGCTCGTGTGTGATTACTATTGGAGTCTTAAGACTAGCATAGATCTTTTACTTCTTGATATGGTAGACTTTGATGTTATCTTGGGTATGGATTGGCTGTTACTTTATCATGCTATATTGGACTGTCACGCCAAGACAGTGACCTTAGCCACGCCAGGGTTCCCTCAATTAGAGTGGAGAGGGACTCCTGGCCATTCTACCAGTAGGTTTATTTCTTATGTGAAGGCTCGATGTATGGTCGAGAAGGCATGCCTAAGATATTTGGCCTATGTTCGTGATTCGAGTGTCGAGGTTCCTTTCATGGATTCAATACCAGTTGTGCGTGAGTTTCCAGAGGTATTTCCTGTAGATCTGTCGGGGATGCTAACCGACAAAGATATTGACTTCTGTATTGATTTGGATTCGAGCACTGAGCCCATTTCTATTCCATCATACCTTATAGCCCCGTCGGAGTTGAAGGAATTGAAGGAGCAGTTGCAAGATTTTCTAGATAAGGGATTCATTTGACCTAATGTCTTGCCCTAGGGTGTGCTCGTGTTGTTCGTGAAGAAGAAACATGGGTCGATGAGGATATGTATATATTATGGGCAGTTGAACAAAGTCACTATCAAGAACAAGTATACATTATCAAGGATTGATGACTTATTTGATTAGCTTTAGGGTGCCAAGGTGTTTTTGATGATTGATTTGAGGTTTGGCTACCATCAGTTGAATATTAGGGCATTGGATGCCCCTAAGATGGCTTTTCGGACTCGGTATGGGCACTATGAGTTCCTAGTGATGCCATTTGGGTTGACAAATGCCCCAGCAGCATTTATGGATTTGATGAACTTGGTATTCAAGCCCTATTTGGATTCTTTTGTGATCGTATTCATTGATGATATCTTGATCTACTCCAGCAATAAAGAACAACATCTTCTGATTATATTTTAGACTCTGAAAGATAGCAAGTTATATGAAAAGTTTTCAAAGTGTGAGTTTTGGTTAGACTCGGTCGCCTTTTTGGGGCATTTTGTATCGGCAGAGAGCATAAAAGTGGATCCTAAGAAGATTGAGACAGTTCGAAACTGGCCCAGACCTACTTCAGCTATAGAGATCTGGCGTTTCTTGGGTTTGGTGGGTTATTATCGCCGGTTTTTGAAGGGGTTTTCATCCGTAGAAGCCCCCATTGACTAGATTGACGTAGAAGGGTGTCCCCTTCACATGGTCGGATAAGTGTGAGTTGAGCTTTCAGAAGCTCAAGATTGCTTTTACTACCGTGTCGGTGTTGCTCACAGGTTTAGGATCCTACACGGTGTATTATGATGCATCTCATATTGGGATTGGTGCAGTATTGATGCAAGATGGTAGGGTGATTGCATACACGTCACAGTAGTTGAAGGTTCATGAGAAGAACTACCCTGTTCATGATCTTGAGCTGACGGTTCATGCACTGAAGATTTGGAGACATTATCTCTACATCATATCGTGTGAGGTGTTCATGGATCATCAGAGTCTACAGTATTCTTTCAAGCAAAAAGACCTTAACTTGAGGCAGAGGAGGTGGTTGAAGCTATTGAAAGACTATGATATCACCATTTTGTATCATCCTGGGAAGGCTAATGTGGTGGCCGATGCCTTGAATAGAAAGGCTGTGAGTATGGGTAGCCTTGGTTGCTACAGTTAGAGAGAGGGTCTGTCAATTTATCGAGGGGCTCAACCCCAATATCAAATTTAGCATGGCCCGAGAGTTGGAGATAGACATCGCATACCAGCAGGTAGTGGGGATCATTAGGAGATTGGAGGGTATGCTGACCGGGGAGAGAGAGGAGAGGGAGGCCAAGATGTCTCGAGAATCTAGCACATATAGTGGTACCCGTGCCCTTGCTGAAGCTCGTCATGGTAGGGGCTATGTGAGTCGCCCTATTCGTTCAGCACTTCCAGCCTCCAGTAGTACTCCGGCCACTCCTAGGCCTTAGGCTCCCTATTATGCACTGCCATTGTTTAGTGCATCTCCTGCACGGGGTGCTTTCAGCAGTCAGTCCAACCGATCAGGCTTGAGCCAGCCATAGGAGTGTGGTGACACTCGTCATATGGTGAGGGATTGCCCCAGACTCAGGAGGGGTGAACCTCCAGAGACTACTCAGGCTTCGGACATGAGATAAGGTGGCTTTGATACGCGTGGCTAGAAGGGGAACCACTAGAAGCCATGTGGTGTGATAAGGTGGGCTAAAACACAGGATGCTATTTCGGGAAAATGATTTTTAAAACCAAATATAAAGGCCCCCACGATGATATAAGGAAAGACTGTGATTTATTTTTACGATTTGGGACTACGAGGTGGTACCTCGGGTGTGCCCCCGGATCTTCTTTATTAGCTGTATTGTTTGGTTCTTGTTTCCTTAACATGTAAAGTTCTTGTTTTCCTTTCGTATTGTATTAGATTTTTCTTGATTCTGAGTTGTTATTTCCTGTAAATTCTTTATTGCTCACTTTCTTGTCATTATCATTATATCATTATATCTTCTATCTTGTTTCTTATTATCTCCAGTAGGGCCTTGACCTGGCCTCATTTGACCTGGCCTCGTTACTGCTCTATCGAGGTTAGGCTTGGCATTTACTGGGTACCGTTGTGTTGTACTCATACTATGCTTCTGCACAAATTTTTGTGCAGATCCAGGTACATCCTATCAACGTCGATATTAGTGCGTTGTGTTGCTGCTTTGGAGACTTCAAGGTACACATGCATGCATCCGCAGGCTTCGGAGTCCCCTTCTATCCTGTTCTTTTTCTTGTTCCCTTATATTTTGGTAAATAGTGATGTATAGGATTGTTCAACATTGTATCTAGAGATTGTGACTTATAGTCTATTGATGAAATTGTTGAAGTTTGAAATTTTATGTTTTTATTTGATGTTTCCGCATATTGTTAGGCTTACCTAGTCTTAGAGACTAGGTGTTGTCACGACATCCTTCGGATGGGATTTGGGGTCGTGACAGTTATTAGATTATATAATACTCTGTTTAGTTTTCTTCTTTATAGGTGTCTTGACCTGGCCTCGTCACTACTTTACTAAGGTTAGGCTTGATACTTACTGGTACCGTGATGGTGTACTCATGCTACGCTTCGGCTTATATTTGTGTAGATCCAGGTACTTCCGCTCATGTCGAATGCCTGTGATTGGACTAGATATTCCAAAAACTTCAAGGTATACCTACTCGATGCCCGCAGGCCTCGGAGTCACCTTCTACCATTGTCGTTTTTTTACTGTTTATTTTTGCTTCAAACAGTGTTATATTTTGAGACATCTACGGTACTTCTTAGAGCTTATGACTCATCCACCGGTTTTGGGAGATATGTGATAGTTGTACCGTTTGGGTTTTATTACGATAGTTTAACAGTTTAATTTTACATTCTTAGTTGTTATTTCTATTAAATTCTCTCGTATGATAGGCTTACCTAGTCTTAGAGACTAGGTGTCATCACAACATCCTAAGGTAGGAATTTTGGATCGTGACAGTAATATCCTTCGATTTGTCAAATAAGTGACATAATCTTATCAACTATCACAATAAGAAAGCGGAGGAACAATAGAATCAGTTTCCTATGAGAGGTCATTCAATTTCGAAAAATAGATGGAAATAGAGGAAACACCCTAAGTTAGTAGCAATTTCTTTATGAAGATAATAAAACTTATTAAATTTCTCTTTATATCATTCCAAACAAAGTAAGCATCAGAACAAAATAGTATACCAGTGAAAAGTTCCTTACTCACATTGCTCGCAATCCATGATTTTACGAATGTATTACAGCGATCCCACTATTTCTCCAAATCTTTGCCAATAGTAGCTCGACGAACTGAGTCATTAATGAAACCAAGTCTATTCTTACACTCCAAAGGCACTATCATGGTGCGGCTCCAAATACTGTAATTCTCCATCCCGATGAGCAGTATCTCAATCTGCACTCTCCTGGAGGATCCGATGATTAGAGATAGAGTGGTTGATTGTGATCAATTGCATTACTACTAGAATCAATATTGGAATTCACCATAGCTGCAAAATTAGAATTTTCCTGTAACGACCCGACTGGTCGTTTTGAGCATTTTTACCTCGCTCGGTAGTTTGAGGGCATGAGTAGCTCCGTATGATGTATTACAACTTATGTGAATCATCGGTTTTGGTTTTCAGGATATTCAGAATCGATTTGGAAGAATGAATTTCATGATTTAAGCTTTATGCTGGAAGAGTTGACCATGTTTGACTATTGTGAATTTACCCCGAAACGGAATTTGGATGGTTCCGTTAGGTCCGGATAGTAATTCTGGACTTAGGCTTATTCCTTGATTTGCATCTGGATATTTCTTGAAGGATTCGGCGTTAATTGGCAAAGGTTGGAAAGTTGAAGGTTTGGAAAGTTCATGAGTTTAACCGAGAGTTGACTTTGGTGATATCAGATTCGGAATGAGGTTCCGAGAATTGGAATAGCTTCATTATGTTATTTTGGACTTGTGTACACAATTTTAGTTCATTCCGAATAGATTTGATATGTTTCAGCACGAGTTTTGGAAGTTGAAAGTTCATTTGAGTTTGAATTGAGGTGCGATTCGCCGCTTCGATGTTGTTATGCATGATTTGACGCCTCGAGTAAGTTCGCGTTATGTTATTGGAGTAGTTGGTATATTCGGGCAGGGTTCTGAGTGGCTCGGAAGAGTTTTGGACGAGGTTCGGATTGTTTGGATCAATTTTTTGCTAAGGTTGCTGGTGCAAGATCTGGTGTGATCGCACCTACGGCTGGTTTTGTGCAAGTGCGATGGTCGT
Organism: Nicotiana obtusifolia; assembly: GCA_002018475.1. NCBI lineage: Eukaryota > Viridiplantae > Streptophyta > Magnoliopsida > Solanales > Solanaceae > Nicotiana > Nicotiana obtusifolia. The sequence continues at coordinate 347,579 of MCJB01013104.1, read as the reverse complement.
AGAAGTGACAAAGGAGTTGCAGAAGCGAGGTGTGACCTGGGCAAAGAAAATCGCAAAAGAAAACTTGAGGGCGCATCTGCGCATCCGCAGAAGCGGCGTGTATCGCAATAGCGTGAGTGGTTTGCACCTGCGTGTGCGCAGAAGCGGGAAAATTCTACAGGTGCGGTAGGGCTGAACTTCATAGGGCTTCGTAGAAGCGATATTTTTTCTATAAGCGGAGATCGCAGATGCGACAATTTGATCGCATATGCAGAAATGCTGCACGGAAGCTATATATCAAGGTCTTGGGTTCTTTTATCATATTTTGAGATGTGGGACTCGGATTGAGGCAATTTTTGAGGAAAATTTCATCACAAGGATATGGATAAGTGTTCTACACTTGGTTTTGATTTTATTTCATGAATCTATCTTCATTTTTAAAGAGAAATTGGAGGTTTTTGTCAAAAACTTCATAAAGCGAATTCTTGACTTTTGAACGCCGATTCGGAGTCGGATTTGAGTGAAACTAATATGGTTGGACTTATAATTGAATGGGTTGTCAGATTTTGTGAGTTTCATCGAGTTCCGAGGCGCAAGCCCGAGTTGGGCTTTTGGGTCAATTTTGGGTTTTGATTAAAATTCGACCTTTATCATTTGGAATTGTTCCTTGGGATTTATTTGATGTATATGAGTTGCTTTTGGCTAGTTTCGAGCCGTTCGGAAGTCAGTACGCGCGGGATGGCATTTCTGGAGCATCGCTTAGCCTGCTCGGTATTAGATTTGGCTTGTTCAAGGTAAGTAACACTTCTAAACTTGGTGCTGAGGGTATGAAACCCCGAATGTTGTGTTATGTGTTTGCTATTGAGGTGACACACATGCTAGGTGACGGGCGTGTGGGTGTGCACCGTGTAAATCGTAACTCCGTTACTTCTGTGGTACTGTGTAGTTACCTGAGCTTATCTGTGACCATGAAATCTCTACTTACTAGAGCTATTGAGCTGTGATCCATATTAGAAACTATGTGTAGTCTATCTGCTCATTCTGTTGGGATCCACTGAGGTCATTACTGCTGTTGAGTTATTTTCTTACAATTCAATTTCATACTTAATCATGTTCCTATATTTCATATCATATCTCAGTCTCTGTTGCTTTATATTGACACATCATATCATCATTTTTGGGCTAGTTTCATGGCATTGTGAGCCCGAGGGATTGGACAGATTGATGACTGAGTTAGGCCGAGGGCCTGATTGTGAGGATATTGACACGATAGCACGTGAGTTGTCCATGCAGATCCAGATATTAATACTATAGCACGTGAGTTATCCGTGCAGCACGTGAGTCGTCTGTGCGCATTATAGCGCTTAGGCTGAAGGATCCCCTCTAAAGTCTGTACACACCCCTAATGAGTGCAGTTGATTATATATATGTGTGTGTGTGTGTGTGTGTGTGTGTTTGTGGATCGGGTTGCACGACGCAACAATACTTGTGGCTATATATATGTGGATCAGGTTGCACGTCTCAATGAGCCTTATGGCTATATATATGTGTGGATCGGGTTGCACACTGCAATAGGCCTAATGTCTGTATGTGGATTGGGCTGTACGCCGCAGCAGGTATTGTATAGTGCTGAGTGATTGAGTGTGCTGAGTATTGAGCACGATCAGAGAGAATGCAAGACAGTGAGATTGAGTACTCTGAGAGTGTGAGTACATGATTTCATCAGTGAGATGCATTGCATTTGACATGCTTAATTGAGGTACATGCATAAAGATTATTTTCCTTCTGCTACCCAGTTTTGGTGACATTCATAATTTTACCTGTATCTAAATATGTAGGCATACAGATGTACTTTCCTCATGCTATTTGAAAATGAAACATCTTATTTATTGTTGAAAGATTTTTGGAAAAATCACATGTGCTTTGGGTTTTCGGTGAAAGATTTGGGATTTACTGTTATACCTGAAAAGCATGTCTATTTTTCCGTAATTGTGAACGAGTTGAACATCTTACCTCTGAGTTATTTTCATGTACCCTTTATATTATATTGTTATGGACTGTTGTTGTTTATTGGAGTTGGACTCTGAACCTTGTCCCAGCTCGTCACTACTTTCAACCTAAGGTTAGGTTTGTTACTTATTGAGTACATGAGGTCGATTGTATTCATAATACACTTATGCACCTTGCGTGCAAATTTTGGATGTTGATGTTGCTGTGATCCACGGGAGCTGGAATTGAAGACATACCAGCGTTCTGGTTGTAGCTGCCTCTTGTTCATGATATCCTTAGATTTATAAAAAAATCTGTTTATGTACATTTCAAACAGATGATGTATTTATTTCGTACCAGCTTTGTAAATTCTAATCTTAGAAGCTCATGATTTATACTACCAGTCCTTGGAGAAATTTTTTTGTATAAAAGCGGTGTATTACCATTTCTTATCTTAATAAATCTCATTAAATTGGATAGTTTTAATTGGCTTACCTGACAGGTTGAGTTAGGTGCCATCACGACTAGGTGGATTTTGGATCGTGACAAGTTGGTATCAGAGCCCTAGGTTTATAGGTTCTACAAATCAGGAGCAAGTATCTAGTAGAGTCTTGCAGATCGGTATGATGACGTCCATTCCTATCTTTGAGAGGCTACAGGACATTTAGGATAAACTTCCCATCTTTCTTTCCTTATCGTGCGACATTCATTCAGCTTGAAGCATAACTCTTTGAATTCCTTCCACGCATTCGTATGCGCATGTGAGCGCTCAATATCAAATATGCATCGACGGCTTGTGATTCCATGGATGAGGTGTGAAATGCAATTTTTTGGCATGCTGATGATGGGCTAGTCTAGAGGACTTGAGGCCGGGTTATGACTGTAGCTTGAGCAAGGGAATTTTGGTTGTGTGAGCACGTGCTTCTTAAATAATATATCTGGTAGCATCCTTATCAGTGGAATTTGTGACTTGATGAGTGGCTAGATGGCTATATGATGAGCATGATATGATTGCGAAATGTGTTCTATGAGGTATATTGCACTTTATGGGTATATGGGAATCATGGAATGATTTGAGTTTGTTATTCATGATAGATGTAGTGTGCATGGAGTAGGGATTTACTTGGTTGCATTAAGGCAGGGTTAATTCTTTGGGTGTTGTTGTGCTAAAGGGGCACAGGTCGTTCCGCCCGCTTAGGTGGGGCAATCGTGATTTGACCATAGTGGATGAATCCCGAGAAAGTTCTAATGGGTTCAAGATTTATATGTGGTAATTGAGAACTTTTTGAATTTGTATATGGCTAGAATCTGAGATTTACATTAGATAGTGTCGAGATTCGCAGTATTTCTATTTACTATGAATTCTACATTTCACTATCAAGAAGGTAAAGGAAAACATTTCAGGTTCACATGACTCGTCGGAGTGGGTGTCTCGGTTATGGTACTTTTGGAGTGCTGGAGAGGGAATACAGCGGCTTATGGGCCTTAGGCCAGTGTGGTTTTATTCTAGGATCTTTTAGGGTGAGTCTTGGTTGAGGATCATGGTATTATGGCGAGGAGGAGTGTCAACTAGAGGGTAATTCGGAAGGAACTCGGAGAAATAGGTTAGCCTAGTAGTAGGTTAGATCAATAGGGTAATGGTATGCTTGATTCTTTTGGTTCTCATGATATGGTGAGTCTCTACAGGTGTTTTGTAGCTGTACTCTTGGGTTTGGTGACTCACGTGGCTTGGTTGAGTTAGAGAGATTCAGATTTGACGGCTTGATTGTGTGCAAATGATTTCAAAGTGCTCTCAAGGATTTCTACCATGGTTAGAGGTGTAGATTTCCTACCGGTGTGAGGAACATGTTGCGTATCGTGATTTTCTCCTGGATGAGATCAGATGGAAGGTTCTTGGCCAATTAAGTATGTAGTTTGCTTGCGAATCAGAGTTGATTATGAGATTCTTATACTTTTCCTATGATGGCATGCTAGATGTGGTTATGTGGGATTGAGTTTTGTGAATTTGACCCTGGAATGGAGTTTGGATGGTTCCGTTAGGTCTGAATGGTGATTTTGGACTTGGCGAAAGTTGGAATTTGAAGGATTAGAAAGTTCACAAGTTTGGCCAAGATTTGACTTTGGGGATATCGGATTAGGAATGAGGTTCCGGAAATTGGAATAGCTTCATTGTGTTATTTTGGACTTGTGTGCAAAATTTGGGTTTATTCCGAGTTGATTTGATATGTTTGGGCACGAGTTTTGGAAGTTGAAAGTTCAAAGTTCATTTGACTTTGAATTGAAGTGCGATTCGCCGCTTCGATGTTGTTATGCGTGATTTGACGCCTCGAGTAGGTTCACGTTATGTTATTGGACTTGTTGGTTTGTTCGGGCGGGGCCCTGAGTGGCTCGAAAGAGTTTCGGACGAGGTTCGGATCGTTTGGATCAATTTTTTGCTAAGGCTGTTGGTGCAGGATCTGGTGTGATCGCACCTGCGGTTGGTTTTGCGCAGGTGCGATGGTCGCAGAAGCGACAAAGGAGTTGCAGAAGCGAGGTGTGACCTGGCCTAGGAAAATCGCAGAAGCGGACTTGAGGATGCATCGGCACTTCCGCAGAAGCGGCGTGTATGGCAGAAGCATGAGTAGTTTGCACACCTGTGTGTGTGCAGAAGCGGGAAAATTCTATAGCTACGGAAGGGCTGAACTTCATAGGACTTCGTAGAAGAGATATTTTTCCGCAGATGCAACAATTTGACCGCATATGCGGAAATGCCGGGCAGAAGCTATATATCGAGGTCTTGGGTTCTTTTTTCATATTTTGAGATGTGGGACTCAGATTGAGGCGATTTTGGAGGAAAATTTCACCATATGGATTAGGGTAAGTGTTCTACACTTGGTTTTGATTTTATTTCATGAATCTATCTTTATTTTTGGCAATTGGTTGATGAATTTTAAAGAGAAATTGGAGGTTTTTGTCAAAAACTTCATAAAGCAAATTTTTGAGTTTTGAATATCGATTCAGAGTTGGATTTGAGTGAAACTGGTATGGTTGGACTCGTAATTGAATGTAGGATTTTGTCAGTTTCATCGGGTTCCGAGGCGCGAGCCCACGTTGGGATTTTGGGTCGATTTTGGGTTTTGATTAAGATTCGACCTATCATTTGGAATTGTTTCCTTGGGCTTTATTTGATGTATTTGAGTTGCTTTTGGCTAGTTTCGAGCCATTCGGAGGTTAGTACGTGCGGGATGGCATTTTTGGAGCATCCGCTTGGCTTGCTCGGTATTGGATTTGGCTTGTTTGAGGTAAGTAACACTTCTAAACTTGGTGCTGAGGGTATGAAACCCCGAATTTCGTGTTATGTGTTTGTTGTTAAGGTGACGCACATGCTAGGTAACGGGCGTGTGGGCGTGCACCGTGTAAATCGTAACTCTGTTACTTCTGTGGTACTGTGTAGTTAACTAAGCTTATCTATAACCATGAATCTCTACGTACTAGAGCTATTGAGCTGTGATCCATGTTAGAAACCATGTCTAGGCTACATGCTTATTCTGTTGGGACCCACTGAGGTCATTACTGTTGTTGAGTTATTTTCTTACATTGCAATTTCATACTAAGTCATGTTCATACATTTCATATCATATCTCAGTCTCTGTTACTATATATTGACACATCATATCATCATTTTTGGGCTAGTTTCATGGCATTGTGAGATGGAGGGACTGGAGAGATTGATGACTAAGTGAGGCCGAGGGCTTGATTTGAGGATATTGACACTACAGCACGTGAGTTGTCCGTACGGATCCAGATATTGATACTATAGCACGTGAGTTGTCCATGCAGCACGTGAGTCGTCCGTGAGGATTAGAGCACTTGGGCTGAAGGAGCCCCTCCAGAGTTTGTACACACCCCATATATATATATATATATATATATATATATATATATAGGGGGATCAGGTTGCACACCGAAGCAAGCCTTATGGCTATATATATGTGGGTCGGGTTGCACGCCACAACGAGCCTTATGGCTGTATATATATATATGGATCGGGTTGCACGCAGCAACGGGCCTTACGGCTATATGTGGATCAGGTTGCACGCCGTAGCAGGTATTGTACAATGCTGAGTTATTGAGTATGCTGAGTATGGAGCACGGTCAGAGAGAATATGAGACAGTGAGATTGAGTACTCTGAGAGTGTGAGAACATGAGTTCATCACTGAGATGCATTGCATTTAACATGCGTACTTGAGATACATGCATAGAGATGATATTCCTTCTGCTACCCGGTTTTTGTGACATTTATGATTTTACCTGTATTTTGACATGTAGGCATAGAGATGTACTTTCCTCATGCTATCTGAAAATGAAACATCTTATTTATTGTTGAAAGGTTTTTGGACAAATCACAGTTTTCAAACTTACTCATGTTCTTTGGGTTTTCGGTGAAAGATTTGGGATTTACTGTTATACTTGAAAAGCATGTCTATTTTTTTGTAACTGTGAACGAGTTGAGCATCTTACCTCTGAGTTATTTTGATGTACCCTTTTATTATATTGTTATGGACTGTTGCTGGTTATTGGAGTTGGACTTTGAACCTTGTCCCAGCTTGTCACTACTTTCAACCTAAGGTTAGGTTTATTACTTATTGAGTATGGGGTCAGTTTTACTCATATTACACTTTTGCACCTTGCGTGCAGATGTTGGATGCTGATGTTGCTGTGATCCACGAGAGCTGGAATTGAAGATATACCTGCGTTCCGGTTGTAGTTGCCTCTTTTTCATGGTAGCCTTAGATTTATAAGAAATAATTTTGTGTACATTTGAACAGATGATGTATTTATTTCATACCAGCTTTGTAAATTCTAATCTTAGAAGCTCATGATTTGTATTAGCTGTCCTTGGGAAATTTTTTTATATAAAAGCGGTCTATTACCATTTCTTATCTTAATAAATCTCATTAAATTGGATAGTTTTAATTGGTTTACCTGACGGGTTGTGTTAGGTGCCATCAGACTAGGTGGATTTTGGGTCGTGACATTTTTTGCTAACTTCGAGGAAGAATTTCTTGATTTCCTTACAAAATTGACAAAGAAAATCCCTAGATTCTTTCGATCAAAAGCTCCGATACAATGATAAGCTGCACAATCTAACTCAATCTACTAACAAAATAGTTGATGAAGGATGCAATAGAGATCAAGAGCAAATCCCTGTTTCATTGCTTGTAGAGAAAGAAATGGATGATGTGTTCTATATGTATAGTGTTGACGGCCAATTTTGACCATTTCTTTATAAATTAATTTATTTTTACTTAATAATTTGCAATACATATTTATAAAAGTATTTTCTAGTAACAAATACTTATTTTACAAATTAATTAAGTATCAGTTTTCAAAATTAATCGCATAGTATTAACATTATATAATTACAAATATATTTACTATTTTTAAGATTATTAAAATAATTCTTATGTATAAATTACATAGGTTCTGTAACTAATTTGATAAATTACTCTTTAATTTCTAGTTAATCAGATTATTATGTGAAATTTGAAATTAATATTGCAATTTAGGAAAAACCCAAATATTTTATGAATAATTAATTAAATTAATTAGTAGTATATATAATAATAATTTTATCATATTCTGTTGAAAATTATTAAGCTTATTTAATATAATTGTAAAGGGTATCAAAAGAGGCTAAAGGCAACAATTGCAATTCTCAAACTAAACACAAAATGGCTATTCTTTAAATCAATTTTGACCCAAATGGCCAAGCCCAATCTGAAATGACCCACAGTCCAAGCAACCCCTCTAATCCACTGTGGCGATCCGCGTCCCTCTCCCTAAACCAATCAGTACTTGCCACGTCACTCGACTCTCTCACTCACTAAGAAAGCACAATGAATCTGGACCATCGATCTATCTCATCAACAGTTCATGTCTAATCCCTATTTTCTTATTATTCTTTAATATTATTAAGATTCAATCTCAACCGTCTAGTCAGAGAGATCCAACGATCGTTGATTTTAGTATTTTTAGCATTTTATAAAATCTTCATCTCCCTAAAAACCAGGGCCGTTGATCAAATGATCCAACGACCCGAATACAATCTCCCAATTTTAACTCTGAGACACCCCAAAACCCTACTCATTTTCCGTTTGACCAGTCGCCACTCTTTCCTCTCTCCTCTATAATCTCTCAAACCTTCCATGCCCATCAGTCAAGAGACCATGCACAAATCTGTGCAAGGTCAACAAATCGACAACCAAATCATCCATTTTGTCTTCCCTAGCTGCGAATCCTGCCGATTTCTTCCCCTTTTCGTTATTTAATTTCAAAATGCCTAAAATCTGGAACCCTAACTTAAACATGTAACTTCAAGTCATTCAAATCCTCTTATGCTCCGTCAAATCGAAGCATGCTTGGAGCTTCTTCAGAGATTCATCATGAAAATTCCGTACCCAGAGGTCAAATGCAATGATCTCTGGGTTTTAGGATTTGTCCGTTGATTCTTTGCTTCACAGTTGATTCCTCCTCTCAGGTATAATCAACATTGTTTTTCCCCTCTATTTCTTTCTCAATTTTACTCAATCTTGCTATCATCATCTACCATGCGTCACTCTCAATAATTGCTTTGAATCTGCAAAAGACTAAGAGCCTTAAATGGAACTATAAATAGAACCTTTAATGTTCTCACCAAAAACACGACCTAACACTAAAAACATCTACACAATCACTTAAGAGGAATTTTGAGATAAAAAACCTAGGGTTGCTTACTGTTTTCCCTTTTCGGTTCTGAGTACTATCGCTGCTTCGAGCTTGAAGTTTTCAGGGTCTTAAGCAACTAAGAGAGATCTTTGTTTGGTCTATTGCCCTCGAAAAGGTTAGTGCATTCCTAATTTCTCTCTTTTAATTATCTTATATGAATATTATGAATTTGCTATTTGTTTTCTGTGAATTATGGTTATTTATGATGCTTACCATTAGCATGAAAATGTTTATCTTCCGTTTGTGACAATATGTTGTCTGTCTATGATTACACGTCATGCCTCTTGAGTCTTTAATTAGTAATTGATCAAATTATTATGTGATTCTTGATTACTTTCATTTCTTAGCCTAAATAATCATCATGACTAAAGTGGTAATGTGCCTCGAATGATTGTTCATGCTTACATAAACTTCATAGCCTTTCATTGATGATTCTGCAGTGACCTTTGCCTTTATATGTTGCTTCTCTATATTCTGTTTGTCTTGTGGTCGAGTTTATTATTTGATAATCATGAGTGAGATGAATCTGAAAGTTCATAAGTTCATATATCTACCATTTAACTGTAGCATAAAAATCTAAGTGTTTATATGCTCTTCTTCTCTATACTTGTATTCGTTAACTTTGAAGGTAATTTTCTGGGTTATCACTATAGCAATCTAATAATTTCATCTAACTATTGGTTGTATCTGTTGAAATAGTCTTGGGAACTTTCTTCTTTTCATGAAAACCAATAACTCTACTATATATATTCTGTTAAGATTGAGTTATCTTTTCTTCATAAAATAAGTCATGATCATGTTTTGTTACAGTTGACTGTTGATTGTTGTTAAGTTAGATTTAGTTGTCTCATGTTTAGATGCAACCCTCAGTTGCATAATTAAGCCAGAACCTATTTAGGTGTAGTACTTCCCTGTCTCTAACCTCTTTAAGCTACTATTGGCTTTGTGAAGCTTATATGTAGTTATCAACAAGTTATCTTCCCTAAAATTAGGACCTAGTTATTCTTGTTATAATCAAGTGGTGATTGTTAAAGTTGAGTATGATTACATTACATTTGGATGATAAGCTAGAATATACACCTGAGGTGAACTTGTTTTGGTGTTATATTCTCTTTATCTATAACGCCTCTCCCTTCATGGCATTTTTAACTTGATTTTATAACGTGCAAAGCTCCCATGTCTATATGAAGTCACAACTTCACTCGAAGTGTTCATATATAACTAACGGAATATTGTATGCTCCCTATTTCACTCCTGATCTCATGCTTTGTCCTGAACTCCCTAACCCTCCCCTTATTATCAATCTGAAACTGAATCTGATTCTTAATCTTGGTAAGAATTCCCTGTTTGATATTGTCTGAACATGATGGCTTGTTTGAGACTAATACTGTTAGGCATATGATCATGTTGAGCCCATAGGGATTCCATGTTCAAATATGTGAACCTGTAGTCATGTCGAGAGTTTGGTCATGTTTCTGATATCTTTGGTAACTTATGTAAAAGGTTCTAGTTGTGACTATTTGTCTGAACCTTTATTAATACCTCTTGAAATTCCAAGTAATGTTACTAACCCATGCATGTGCTAGTAGAAAACTAATCAGTGCATCATTAGTCTATTAGGGTAGGAGCATCTGCATTTCTTACTACATATATGAACTCTGTATTCCTCACTTTCCTTTTGAATATGTTTTTCTTAATGATTAGACCCTTTAATAGTACGTTATGATGTTTCTGCTTCTCTCTTATGTGTGTTCGAAAGTCTGACCTTTAGATTTACCTGATATGTATTCTTTGTTTGGTATCAAATGTAGTATGTGTGCCCTTATGTTATTCTATTAGGAAGGAAAGTATACCTTTGTGGTAAGTGATATTGTAGCACTTAGTTTATATTGAAAGAGCCTCATTGGCACTCAAACCCATAGGGAAAATAAGTCATTAGTGGTTAAGGGTATTTGGGGGTGGGGTTTGACTCTAAGTTGAGCTGCTCTTCCCGACATAAGCATTGATCGGGGCCTTGAGTCCCTTGGGAACTTTGAAGTGCGGGGGATTCAAAGGTGGCATCAACCTTGAGTAGAAATCCCTCCTTAGCCCTTAATTCATTGACACTTTTGGTTCCTTAGGGGTTTAGTGCTTAATGACAACGAAAGATTTTTAATATAAATTATTTTCCATGTATAGCTACCACATTAGTATAATTTCTCATAGTGTTAGACTATTGATGTTTTAATATGGTTCTAGTCATCTGTTTATATATGTTTCATGCATGGTTAAATATGCCGAAAATTTTGAATATGCATCTAATCACTTTCTTTCTCTTTTGGCATGTACACTCATTTGGGCCTGCTGAGTTCCTAAGGAACTTGGGTCCAATCCCATCCTTGTCACATTTTGGAGAGTCCAAAATCAGCTGTAGCCGCATATCTCTACTGTTGGGCCTGCCTTCTTGAGGCCCAATTACCGGAGTCCAGTCCTCTATCCCTCAATTCTTTTCGTTATTATCTATTGCTTCGTTAATCTAGTTTACTGCTTTATTACCTTTTATCTATTACCTTGTTCCTTCTGTCGCATCTTTGTTATCATGTATATAACACTTATATATTAGATTACGTACTTTATCTTCATGCTTTAATTTCATATGAAACATAGGCAAGCTTTAAATAATTTAGGATTTAAAAGGAATTAGTTAGCAATTTACCCTCACTTTGCTAATTATAATTTACTCATCTCTTTACTATGTTCTTGCTCACTTGCCTTTTTTAAAAAGGTTTTTGAAGGCCAGAATCTAGTCAAAATAGCAGCCCCGTTTTCAAGAAGAAAAAAATCAGAAAAGAATCGCCCTCTTTACTATCAAGAAATAAATCAATTTTTTTATAAAAAGCGAAGTACCATCGCCCAAATGGATTTTCAAAAGACCGCTTCAAGAAATCAAGGTACATTCAGGTTCACCTTCTTACAAATACCTTTTAGAGTTATATGAACAACATCGACTATTTTCATAACTTAACCTCATTCTACAAGCCTTATAAAACATAGACCACTTACATACCTATTTCAGAACTCTTTTAACATATCTCTAAACTCCTTTATAAATTCACATTCCTCTTATGTCTCACATCCCCTTTGTATACTCTCCCTTAGATATACAGTATGCCATACTTTTAAATAGTAATCAAGCATAGTACAAATAATTAATCCCTTAAAATTAGTCTAAGTCTTATGGAGCTCCTTCAGGTAGATTTTAACGGGTCCTTAACATCTTCCCCTTAGAAGAACAAGAACCCTTACCTATAATCTCACTGGTTTGCAGACCTATAAGGAACATGACTTGTTTTGTCTAGTGCAAATAAGGTGCAAAAACATGGCGACTCTGTTGGGGACTCATACTTAAATTCTGACCTTAGCAGACTTAGACTAATTTGGCAACTAGATTTATTTATACATTGCATTGATTATAGATGAAATTGCAATTACATGCTTGCCTGCTTTATCTGATCTTTATAATTATCATGCTTATTGCTGCTACACCCTTGTCTGTTACTACTTTATATACACCATCATCACATTTCTTCCTATCGAGTCTTGGCTGTACACTATCGCACACAATGGCATGCGAGGGTTGTCTTTTACACCCCTCCAAACCTTCTTTTCAAAACTCTCTAGTTTCAGAGAATGGCTTTGTCAGGTCAACTGACATAACTTCTCGCAACCTTCAGTCCAATTCAAAAGTAGGAAATACTCTACTCTAGTAAAATAGGTCATACTGCATAAACCTTAGGTGAGTCCATCCTTGGCACCGACACAATTAGGAAAGCCACCCTAATGTCAATGGGTTATGCACCCAACGACATGACTTCTATGGAAAGACAAATAGACCTGAAAAGACACCTAAATATCTGAAGCAAACACTTACCCGAATATCTTTCTTTTACCCACCTCAGAAAAATGGAAATCAACCAAAACATCCCTAAGATCAGTATGGTAATGGGAGCACCACATAAATTGAAACAGTGGTGGAAGAATATTCGTCGGGAACACGAAGATGATGTTCAGACGCACTTGGGGGCATTAACCGCATTACTAAACATCCGAGCAAACAAGGTGCTCACTCGACTGTTGATAGAATTTTGGGATCCGGCTAAGGTGGTGTTCGAATTTGCTGACTGTGAGTTAGTACCAACATTGGAAGAAGTCACAAGTTTCACGGAGCTACCGTTCAACGAAAGAAAGCCAATATTGCCAGTTACTATGCCTGGTCACCGGTTCTTAGATGTCTTAGGCCTTGCCAACAGTAGGAGTCTCAGAAGTATCGAGGACAGATGGGTGAGCCTCGACCAGCTGTTTTATAGATTTGGGAACCGTGAAAGCTACGAATGGTATTCAGGGGAGTTTCAATGTGACCAAGCAACATGGCAGAGTCTCAGGTCTATCACTTTCTCAATGGCACTATTAGGACTATTGGTCTTCCCGCAGAGAAGGAGTCAGATTAACATCAACCTATTACATGTGGCTCTGGCGACCTTTCGGTGGAAACCTTTAAGCTACTTTGGTGCCGATGGTGTTGGCTGAGATGCTGAGGGCTTTGTCAACATGTCCACGGGGGTATGATTTCTTTAAAAGTTATAACTTGCTGCTTCAGATCTGGGCTACTGAACATTTCTTCCAGCGCAAGGCCACCATCGACTACTTCATGGGCGTCAACTATATGATCCGCAACCACAACGAAAGAATGAGACATTGGATCTCCCCACATGGGCAAGAAAAATGGAGGAACACACTGACCAATCTGGGGAATGGATTAACTGGAAGCTCTCCTGGTTAGGCGAAAGGTCAATCTTGAGGACTCCTCAGAAATACTTCATTGAGCTGATCGGACTTGAAGGAATGCAACCATACTCACCCTTGCAGATCCTCAGACAGTTCGGGATGATCCAAGATGTGCCTCTGTGGACAAGGACAGCACTATACGAGGATGAGTATAATGGGCAGATTCCAATTCCTAGGATAAGAAGGCTAAAAGAAGAGCGGAACGACCTGGTCACAATTTTTATGGGTCAAAACTCATGATATACTCCTGAGTATTACGTCTGGACCAACGAGGAGGAAGAGCTGGCCCGGCCAAGCAGAGGGGGTATAGCCTGGTTAGAGGACGTGGTGACTACACTACAAATTTACCATGAGAATTCCTGCCATATTACCTTGTGACCACTTCAATGCATCGTCAGGTGGTCCCAGGATCCATTGACCACATGTTGCCACATGTTGAAGACGAAGAAGGGGTAGTGGAGTGCATCCAGATAGAGTCTAGCACAGAGCCAGAAGAAGAACCGGAAGAGGAGTCAGAGTTCAACGATGACAAGGAGGAGTTTGAGAAAGACCCAGAGGAGGATCCGGAAGATGAGCCAAAAGAAGAAGAGGATATTGGAAACGGCTCAGGGGATGGTTATTAGAGTTGGTTGATTTCCCTTTCTTTTCCCTTTTGTACCCTCTTATCCCAGTTCTCTCTTTACTTTCCAAAAGGGAAGGTTGTCCAGACCTATGCAGTTCTATGAAATAGTGATGTAGTCTTTGTTCCCACTTGTATCAGTCTAAATTATCAATGAAAACGAATTGCTTCGCATCTTAATGTGTCGGTCTAAATGTTTGTTAAATATTTACGAATTAGGCCTGCTTTTGGCAATGAGAGGTCCCGACGAATTCTAGGAAATGTGCTAGTTATAATGCACGAATTATTTGCTCTGTGTGATTTCCTACTCGTATAAAATGAAGAAACTGACTCTTTTTTTTTTCTTTTCTTTCTTCTTATTTTTCTTTTGCTTTATTATTATCCCTCGAAAAGAAATAAAGTTGGTTTTGTCGACCAAAACAAGCGGAGCCACCATACAATTTGAGGTCAAAGGGAAAGATGTCAGCCGCAGAAGACCCAACTGAACATGCTCTGGTCATAGACGATATCCCAAGGCAATCAAGGGAAAAAGACGATACCAGGAATGATGAACACGTGGCCAGGATGGCCCAGGAAATGGAGTCTTTAAGGGAGGAGGTACAACATATTAGGGAACTGCGCGCCTGGCCGTGACAATACTTCCTCAACCACCTCCATTCCCTTCTTTGGATTCACTCCCTGAGCACTTTCCGTCCACATCACGCCAAAACAACAACACCCTAACTTCAGCTCCTACTACTCAAGTTATACCTCCGGTGACCTCGGCTAACCTACCAAATCCCCATATTCACACTCCCCACGTACCACAATACACTCAGACACCACAAAACCCACCTCTTACTACCAATGCAACTCATAACCCTCCTCGTGACGGGGTTACTTTTACTACCAGCCAGCATATACCTATGTAACATGCCACCACCCATGAGCGGTACGTTCCCCCTGTATCTGCTATTTCTAAATCTACCTTTACACACCTGTCACGGTCAGGGTGCCTTATGATATTGACCAATACGCCGAGATGGAGAGGGAAGCCAGGTGTAAGGAAGAAGAATCAGTACCTGAGCAGTTGCAAATGTTGAGAAGGCAAATGAAGAGTATCCAAGTTACCCGAGGAAGTGGAACTTTGGACTACGAGGAGTATTCATCCGAATATGGATATGCCAGTAGGGTATAAACCTCGAAGTTCGATATCTTCGATGGGAGGGGTGATCCTTACACACATTTGAGGGCATATTGTGACAAGTTAGTCGGAGTGGAGAGGAACGAGAAGCAAGGATGAAGTTATTTATAAGAAGTTTGACTTGAGAAGCACTCACCTGGTATACTCGACAGGATCCGCGGAATTGGAGAACTTGGCAAGATATGGCAGAGGACTTCATGAATCATTTTCGATTCAATACAGAGATCACTCCTAATCAGTTCGCACTGGTGAACCTGTAGAAAAAACCATCCAAGTCATTCCAAGAATATGCACGACAGGCACAACCTCGCTAGATGACAGTGAACTAACCAAGTATTTCATCAGATCTCATGAGGGAATATACTTTTCAAAGATGATAGGAATAATGGGACAGAAATTCGCCGAGCTGGTCAAGATGGAGATTTCTTAGAATAAGGCATAAAATCTGGTAAAGTACAATCCATGGCAGCACTGCAAGCGGCCAGCAAGGCCATCCGGTCAGGGTCAATCGGTAGTGGAAAGAAGAAGAAAGAGAAGGTCTCAGCAGTCGTCCCTTACTACTAACCCAACTCACATCACGGGAGCACTTCTTATTCCCCAAATAACCATTCACCACCACCTACTTACGCTCCAATCTATACACCCATCCATATTACCACCCTCAACCACAATATAATCCTCCTCGAGACAACAATAACCAAAACCCATAACGACCATATGCTCCTATCCAAACCACTACTCAGCAAAGTCGACTTGCTTATGCACCACGCCCTCGTCCAAACTTTGAAGAAAGGGATCCTAGAACTTATACCCTGATTGCTGAGCCTCTGGCCCAATTGTTCAAGAGATTGAGAAAAGAAGGATTGATACACCCAGTCAAAGGAAGGGTTCCTTTTCATCCCTCCAAGTATTTTGATGCCACTAAAAGATGCGTGTACCATTCCAGTGTACCTGGGCATGATATGGAAGTTTTTTTTAAGCTAAAAAGTGAGAATGAAACCCTGATCAAGAGTGGAGCCATCTAGTGCACTCCGACACCGCCCAATATGAATCGCAATCCACTGCCATATGACCGAAACCAGGGAGCTAACATGATCACATTGACGAAGAGTATGACCTAAAGGAAACAATTGTCACTACAGAAAATGCAGAAGCTGCTAGGATCCCTCCTCAAAGAGCTCCAATGATTACAGTACAACTAAGGCCTACAGTGACAGTCCAGACTTATCCGCAGCAACCTGCCGCTGCTACAGGGGATGAAGAAAGTCAGGAATACGAAACCGTCCCGTGGACGTACCAGCACAAAGGAAAGGCCAAAATGACAGACTCTGCTGCAGCCTATGGTATGACTAGTTCTGGGAGATGGTACGCTTCCTGAAAATGTTAATCGAGGAAACCTGGGGAGAGAGAAAATTCAAAGAAGGAACATAACAGACCCAGAAGCTACCGAGTTCTGGAAGAGAATGTCAAGCAAAGAGTACTATATGGAGGAGCAGTTGAAGAAAACTCCAGCACAAATATTAATCATGGATCTATTAATGAGTTCTGACAGTCATAAGGACACCCTATTGAAGGTACTAAGTGGGGTGAGTGTACCAAGTAACACCACTAATGAAGCACTGGCCGTGACAATTGGGAAAATGGTCGAAGGAAACATGATTACATTCAGAAGAGATGAACTTCATGTCGAAGGCGCAACTCATAACAAAGCTCTCCATATCACTGTCAAATGCGGGGATAAAGTGGTGTCCCAGGTGTTGGTAGATGGAGGGTCTGGAGTACATTTGTCTGCTCTCTACCCTACGGGAGTTGAGAATTCATTGAGGGAAGTCAAGGAAAGCCACATAAGGGTGAGACCCTTTGATGATTCGCAAAAGGATATTATTGGAGAAATTTATTTGGCCTTGCAGATCGGGCCGATCGAATTCCCCATATTATTTCAAGTAATGGACATCTCCTCTTCCTACAACTTGCTGCTAGGTAGGCCCTGGATACATACGGCAGGAGCCGTGCCATCCACTTTGCACCAATGCATGAAATTTGAGTGAGGATGTCAGGAGATTGTGGTTCATGGCATATGGGGTCACTCCGCTTATTTGGAGTATTTGTTCCATTCATTGAAAGGCTAGACGGAGTTGCTTTCCATGCAGTGGAAATCATGCAAACTACCGAGATGGAAAACACTGAACAAACTTGGGAATGCAGTCGCCGTATAGGTCCAAGATGGCTACGAGGGAGATGATGAAATATGGATACAGGCCAGAAATAGGGCTGGGAGCCAAGTCGGACGCATCACAGAGCCAATTGAACATAATGGGCATAAAGGAATGGTTGGCATAGGATATCAGCCTCCAGAAGGGAAAGCTCGCACCGTTAGCTCTGGGAAAAAGGTTTTTGTGCCAAAGCATGTTGCAAGTCCAGGAACACTTGTGAACACTTAAGATGTTCCCCTTTTGATGAAATAAAGAGAATCATTTTCTCGAATACTGCAACTTTATTTACCGTTTATTTATACTTAGCTTTTCTTTTTAGTAATCAAACTGCTAAAAACTCGCGTTCTGCGATTATGACAGGTAACGAAACCGTTGAGTGCAACGACCCGGATTATGAGGAGTATGATGAAAGCATGATGCCCGACAATCTCCCACAGGAAATCGTGCAATTGGAGAGTCAGAAAAAGCCCAACCTCGAAGAAACAAAAGTGGTCAATCTTGGAAGTGAAAAAGACGTAAAAGAAACCAGAATCAGCATAAACCTAGAAGCCGAGCAGAAGGAAAAATTGATTGAGTTCCTCTGACAGTACATCGACGTGTTTGCATTTCTATGATGACATGTCGGGATTAAGTGCTGACATTGTCTCGCATTGGCTGCCCGGAGATCCTATCAGACCGTCGGTCAAGCAGAAACCTAGAAAATTTAATCCTGATATAAGTCTGAGAATAAAGGAAGAAGTGATCGAACAGATAGAAGCGAATGTGGTAAGGGTCACCAATTATCCAAGTTGGTGGAAAACATCATCCCAGTACCCAAAAAAGACGGAAAGATCATAATATATGTGGACTATTGAGATCTCAACAAAGTTAGCTGAAGGACGATTTCCCTCTGAAAAATATCCACATCCTCATCAAAAATTGCACGAAGCATGAACTGTAGTCGTTTGTGGATTATTTCGCTAGGTACCATCAAATCTTGATGCACGAGGAAGATGCAGAGAAGACGGCCTTCACCACACCTTGGGGAGTTTATCGTAATAGAGTCATATCGTTCGGTCTCAAGAACGCAGCGCCACCTACATGAGGGCCATGACAACCCTCTTTTACGATATGATTCATGAGGAGATCGAAGTGTATATGGATGAAATCATCATAAAGTCTCAAAAGAGTTCGGAGAACTTGGACGATTTGAGGAAATTTTTTGAACGCCTGCGAAGGTACAATTTGAAGTTAACCCCAGCAAAGTGTGCATTCGGAGTCCCCTCTGGAAAACTGTTGGGCTTCATTGTAAGCAGGAACACCATAGAATTGGATCCATTAAAAATCAAGACTATTTAGGAATTACCACCACCAAAGAGCAAGAAAGATGTCATGAGTTTCCTGGGTAGATTGAATTACATCAGTCGTCTCATAGCCCAGTCCACGGTAATCTGTGAACCTATTTTCAAACTGTTGAAGAAAGATACTGCAACAAAATGGACAGAAGAGTGCCAGAAAGCCTACGACATAATC
Source organism: Nicotiana obtusifolia (assembly GCA_002018475.1). Taxonomy (NCBI): domain Eukaryota; kingdom Viridiplantae; phylum Streptophyta; class Magnoliopsida; order Solanales; family Solanaceae; genus Nicotiana; species Nicotiana obtusifolia. Next base: position 328,512 of record MCJB01013104.1, on the reverse strand, counting down.
AAAGAGTATCTCTCAAACCCACCAGTGCTAGTTCCCCCCAAATACGGGAAGCCATTGTTGCTTTACTTGTCAGTCTTGGATAACGCCTTCGGCTGTGTGTTGGGAAAACATGACGAAACTAGGAGGAAGGAGCAGTCCATCTACTACTTAAGCAAGAAGTTCATGCCATGTGAGGCCAAGTATACTTTGATAGAACGCACTTGTTGTGCCCAGGCTTGGATTGCCCAGAAACTAAGGCATTACATATCGGCATACTCCACGCATCTGATATCTCGGCTCGACCCACTCAAGTATATTTTCTAGAAGCCGGTTCCTGCCAGAAAGCTAGCTAAATGGCAAATTCTCCTCAGCGAATTTGATATGTGTACATAACCAAAAAGGCTATCAAAGGACAAGCTTTAACCGACCACCTCGCAGAACATCTGGTGGATGGGGATTACGAGCTACTTACTACGTATTTTCCCGATGAAGAAGTGTTATTTGCTAGAGAAGATATTACAGAATCGTACCCTGGGTGGAGAATGTTTTTCGATAGAGCAGCAAACTTCAAAGGAGTCAGAATTGGAGCAGTCCTGATTTCGGAATCTGGACAGCATTATGCAGCATGGCAAAGATAAGATTCTCTTGTAACAATAATATGGCTGAATACGAAGCATGCATCCTTGGGATCAAAATGGCAGTCGACATGAATGTCAGAGAACTTTTCATCATAGGAGATTTCAATTTGTTGATACACCAAGTCCAAGGGGAATGGTCCTCCAAGAATGTCAAGATACTTCCATACCTGCATTGTGTGAAAGAGTTGTGCAAGAAGTTTACAAATATTGAGTTCAAGCACATCCCCAGGATTCAGAACGAGTTCGCATACCTTGCAACCCTATCATCTATGATCCAGTATCCAAGCAAGAACTTCATCGACCCTATCGAGGTACAGATCAGGGATCAGCACACCTATTTCTTCCATGTAGATGAAGAACCAGATGGTAAACCATGGTATCAGGACATCAAGAAGTTCCTTGCAACCAGAGAATACCCGGGAGGATGCTACTAATGGTCAAAAGCGAGCCCTCGGGAGGCTGGCAAGCCACTTTTTCCTCAATGGGGAAGTCTTGTACAAGAGGACCCCAGACATAGGTTTGTTGAGCTGTGTAGACACTGTTGAAGCAACCAGACTATTGGAGGAAATACATGCAGGAACATGCGGACCCCACATGAACGGGTTCACATTAGCCAAGAAGATCTTGGGAGCTGGATACTTTTGGATGACTATGGAAAGTGACAGTATCCACTACGTGCAGAAGTGTCACCAGTGCCAGATTCACGGGGATATCAGGGTTCCACCAAATGAGTTAAACATAATAGGTTCACCCTGGCCGTTCGCCACTTGGGGCATGGACGTGATTAGACCCATAGAGCCTGCTGCATCAAACAGACATCGCTTCATCATGGTAGCTATCAACTATTTCACTAAATGGGTCAAAGAATCTACTTACAAGGCTGTCATGAAGAAGGTAGTGGTAGATTTTATCCGAAACAACATCATCTGCAGATTTGGGATGTCGGAGTCTATCATGACTGACAATGCCGCTAACCTCAACAGCGACCTCATGAGAGAAATCTGTGAGAAGTTCAGAATCGTCCACCGCAATTCCACAGCCTACAAACCACAATTGAATGGGGTAGTTGAGGCAGCCAACAAGAATATCAAGAGAATTCTGCAAAAGATAGTGGACAATCACAGGCAATGGCATGAGAAACTACCTTTCGCTTTACTAGGTTATTGGACTACCATAAGAACATCCACTGGGAAACGCTGTAAATGTTGGTGTACGACACTGAAGCTATAATACCCGCAAAGGTCAAGATACCGTCTGTAAGAGTCATTCAAGAGGCAAAGTTGGATAACACATAATGGATACGGGTGACGAGAAAAGAATGGACGCAGTATGTCATGGTCAGCTATATCAGAATAGGATGGCCAATGCATTTAACAAGAGAGTGAAACCTCGCTTGTTCGCACCGGGGCAGTTGGTCTTGAAGAAAATCTTTCTCCAGCAAAAAGAAGCCAATGGAAAGTTTGCACCTAACTGGCAAGGTCCTTACGTGGTTCACCAAGCACTGTCAGGCGGAGCTCTAATCTTGGTAGAAATGGATGGAAGAGTCAACACGAAGCCTATCAACTCGGACACAATCAAGAGATACTATGTTTGAAGACAAGTAGAGTTAGGTTTTTGATGTAACAAAACTACGTTCAACCTGACTTCTCACAGAGGGATACATAGGCAACCCACGTAGGGTTCAGTTTCTCTTCCCCCTTTACCTTGTAATAGAAAAACCAAATATCACTTTTGTACGTTCCTCAGGAACTATGCCGACTTGATTTCCTCATAAAGGAACACGTAGGCAGTCCTCATTGGATCCAGTCATCTTTTGTAATTAAACTACATTCTAGCCTGATTCCACTTGGATACGTAGGCTGTCTGAGTTAGACTCGGCCATTTTTATTCATAAATCTATAATTTTGTATTTGTTGTAATCGAACTACGTCTTGACCTGATTCCATTTGGATACGTAGGCTGCCTGAATCAGGCTCGGTCATCTTCATCATAGTTTATCATAATCCATCTACATTCAGACCTGATTCCATTTTGGATACGTAGGCAACCTGAAAGGGTTCCGCTATAACCTTAGGAAAAGCCTTGTAATGCAATAGTTCAAATTAGGATGCAGTCGTGACAACACCAACCGCTTTGTTAGAAGCATCACGAGAAGTCGACACCAGTAGGACAAAGATTCAAGAGGGTATGCTCGCGTGTGGAGAACCTTTTAGAACATGTCATAATCCGGAACGATGGCATTTGCCTTAAAAAAACTAGAATGTTTTCTAAAGACAAAATATATATATACCGTAATCTGTTCCATCTACCGGACTTCGTGGCACAATCATGTAAATGGCCAGGGTGAACCAACACTATGGTCGACACAAACCAACTCCCCCCCCCCCCCC
>MCJB01013104.1:293953-325483 GCA_002018475.1 Nicotiana obtusifolia | reverse complement strand
ATTTTATTTGACTGTAGGGCTGACAAGCAGTAAGAAAGCACTAAGACCACTCTTGGGCAAATGACAAACCCTCTACTTGCCTAAGATTATCTCTCTTCCTTCTTTACTTGAATTGTCTTCGGTACAGCTAAATTTAACCTTTGAATCCTTCGCATGTACCTCGGAATCAGACAGCTGATACGAAAAAACCTTTACATAGCAAATTACCCGCTCAATCAATAGAAGCGCCCTGTACAAAATTGAACATGCGCTTCACCAATTGAAGTCCTGTATATAGCAAGTCAGCTCAATAAATCGGAGCACCCTGTACAAAATTGAATGTCAGCTTCGCCAATTAAAGAACTGTATATAGCAAACCGCCAGCACAATCAATCCGCGCGCCCTGTACAAATCGAACGTCGGCTTCGCCAATTGGAGCTTTGTATATAGCAAACTGCAAAACTTCTCCAACAAATAAATTCACATCGCCGCTCCATCACAACGGATGCCAGAATAAATAGTCACAAACCTCGTCATCCACTTTTTTCCAATCGACGGCCGCAACTTAGCTTCGCAGTCAAGAGTACCTCTTGGGCATGCTTTTACTTCATTTACTATTACTTTGAATGTTTTAACGCTTTGCTCATGCATCTTCAGGCATGATTATGATTTAGTCAATCATTCCCAAGCGGAGGCTACTTTACATTTCAGTGCAAAGCTCTCCCAACAAGCGGAGACGCACTTTACAAATTGAAGCTCTCCCGACAAGCGGAGACATTTTTTAGTGCAAAGCTCTCCCGACAAGCGGAGACATACTCTACCAATCAAGCTCTCCCAACAAGAGGAGAGAATTTTTCAAATGCGCCGACAGTTACGGAATGGTACACAGCCCGGCTAACAAATCGAGTCAAGATCAAGTATCCAATCATCCCGATCCCAAATAATGGCTCGCCGGTAATCAGGCATCATCATTCCTGCATCATCTACATCGCATCTTAATATATTCTGCATTACAATATATTGGCATACGTGTGTTTCATTTTTTTTTGCAGGAACAAACACCGAGCGTGGAACTTTTCTTATCAGCAGACCGAACCACAATGCTATGGGGACAGCCAACCCATTCGCGAACCTAAGATCCAAGTTCAAGACGATCAGTGAAACTCAAAATTTTCAAATCCATCAAAATCAAGCCGCAAAACCCAAGCTATCATGGGTGCCAAATCCTCCGTCTTGTCGTATCGTCATAACACGATACTGGGGCAATGCCTGCGAGTGCCGCTTCCCCAAAATTCTCACTCCAGAACTACATGACGCCTGATCCTCATTAAGCCCGAGGTATGTAAGCAATTTAAAGCCAGTATTCGGCCCCAATATCTTCGAACGTTATCTTCCTAGATTCTTCCTTAACTTAGTCCTGCAATTCACAACTGCAATACATGCCTAAAGTCGGGAAAAAATTGGCTTTGGTTCAATTTCTTTGCCCGAAAACTCTTTTATCGTCTCCGGTCAAAGAGGGCAGTTGTTGACAGCCAATTTTGACCCTCCGTTTTAAATTAATGTATTTTTACTTAATAATTTACAATAAATATGTTGAAAAGTACCTTCTAGTAACAAATACTTATTTTACAAATTAATTAAGTATTAGTTTGTAAACTTAATCGCGTAATATTAACATTATGTAATTACAAATATTTACAATTTTAAGATTATTAAAATAATTCTTATATATAATTTACATAGGTTCTATAATTAATTTGATATACTCTTTAATTTCTAGTTAATTAGATTATTATGTGAAATTTGACATTAATGTTGCAATTTAGAAAAAAATAAAGTATTTTATAAATAATTAATTAAAGTAATTAGTAGTATATATAATAATAATTTTATCATATTTTGTTAAAAATTATTAAGCTTATTTAATTTAATTATAAAGGGGATCAAAAGAGGCTAAAGGCTATAATTGCAATTCTCAAACTAAACACAAAGTGGCTATTCGTTAAATCAATTTTAGCCCAAATGACCAAGCCCAATCCGAAATGACCCAGTCCAAGCAACCCCTCTAATCCAATGTGGCAATCCGCGTCCCTCACTCTAAACCAATCAGCACTTGCCACGTCACTCGCCTCTCTCACTCGCAAAGAAAGCACAATGAATCCGGACCGTTAATCTATCTCATCAACGGTCCGTGTCTAATCCCTATTTCCTTATTATTCTTTAAACTTATTAAGATTTAATCTTAACCATCTGATCAGAGAGATCCAATGGTTTTCGAATTTAGCATTTTTAGCATTTTATAAAATCTTCATCTCCCTAAAGAAGAAGGGCCATTGATCAAATGATCTAACGGCCCGAATCCAATCTACCAATTTTAACTTTGAGACACCCAAAACCCTACTCATTTCCCATTTGACTAGCCGCCTCTCTTTCCTCTCTTCCTCTGTAATCTCTCAAACCCTCCATGCCCATCAGCCAAGAGACCTCGCACAAATCCGTGCAAGGTCAACAAATCGACAACTAAAACATCTCTTTTGTCTTTCCCTAGACGGGAATCCTACCGATTTCTTCCCCTTTTCGTTATTTAATTTCAAAATGCCTAGAATCTGGAACCCTAGCTTAAATATGAAACTACAAAACGTTGAATTCCTCTAATTCTCCATCAAATCGGAGCATGCATGGAGCTTCTTCAGAGGTTCTTCATGAAAATTCTGTACCTAGAGGTCAAACGCAGTGACATTTGGGTTTTAGGATTTGCCCGTTGGTTCTTTTCCTTCAGCAGTCACAGGTAAACTCAACACTATTTTCCCCCTATGTTTCATTCTGATTTTTACTCAATCTTGCTATCATCATCTACCACTGTCACGACCCTAACCCCGAACCCGGTCATAATGGCGCCTCTCGTGAAGACAAGGCCAGCCAATTTAATCAAAATCTCATTTTACGCAGTTAATTAACATGAAAACAATATAAGCATGATTTAATAGCAATAATTCGCGGAAATATAGTTAACAATAATAGAAACCATCTCGACATAGCCCAAATCGGGGTGTGACAAGTCATGAGCAACTATGGATCCTGATACAAGTCTACTAAATACAATATCTGGCACAACTATATGAAGAACATAGAAATAATAAGATAAGGGAGATACGGGGCTGCGGAGGCCAACATCTACCTCGTAGTCTCTGAATCACCGCCTGGAAGGGAGGAGTCAGCACTCCGGGGCGGAACCAACAACGCCTGAATCTGTACACATGGTGCAGGGAGTAATGTAAGTACTCTGACCCAGTGAGTAATAAATATAAATAATGACTGAAAGTAAAAAAGCACGTAAAGCACAAGGCATTCTATAATGAAGCAGTAAAACATCATTTGAAAACAATAAATCAGTGAGAAATCAAGTAAAATATCCTTTCAACAGGTAAAACATGTAATTTTTAAGGTAAATAATGTGAAATAAAAAAAATAAAATAGAAGATCGCCCCTCGGGCTCAGTATCGACAAATCCGCCCCTCGGGCAATATCGGAGAACAGTACCAGCCCCTCGGGCTATATCTCACATCACAATGGGTACCCGCACTCACTAGGGGTGTACAGAGGCCCTCGGCCTCATATCAGTCAAGCAACATCGTGGCGTATATAAAGTATCTCAGGCCCTCGGCCTCATATCACTCACAAGCCACCTCGTGGCATATAAAGTATCTCAGGCCCTCGGCCTAATATCACTCAATATATCCTCACATCTGGCCCTCAGTCGCACTCAGTCAAAAAATCATCACAAGCCCCTCGGGCATAGTAAAATAGTAGTTCTCAGCCCGAAAACATCATTAAAATATTATTTATGTCTCAAAACTGAGTAAAAGTGGCTGAGTTGTAAAACAGTAGAAAACAACATGACTGAGTTCAAGTAATAAGTCAAAATAGTGAGGAAACAGGGATAAAAATCCCCGAAGGGTTCAAATAATTGGCACGAAGCCCAAATATGGCAATCAGCACAAATAATGATGATAACAAATAAGTTTCAGTCAAATACGCTGTAAAACTCATCAATCGGGACGGACCAAGTCACAATCCCCAGTAGTAAATGAACCCACGCTCATCATCGAGCGCGTGTCGCACCTCAATATAGCACTACGATGTACAATCCGGGGTTTCAAACCCTCAGAACATCATTTACGATCACTACTCACCTCGAACCGGCTAAATCCCTAGCCCGCGACGCCTTTGCCCCTCGAATTGGCCTCCACGCGCGTCGAATCTATCCAAAATCAGAACGAATACGTCACAATATGCTGAGGGGATAAAGCCCAAGCGAAAACAATCGAAAAATACCAAAAATTCCGAAATTAGCAAGACCTGAGTCCCGGGCCCACTTCTCGAAGCTCAAAAATTTTCACATCAACGGGTTCCTTATCTCCCAACGAGTTCATACATATCAAAAGTTCTCAAATCCGACCCCAAATGGTCCTCCAAATACCCAATTAGAATTTCAAAATCCCAAGCCCTGTTTATTCTATTTTTAGCAAGACTTCAATGATTTTCTAGGTGGATTTCACAACATAAACGAGTTTTAGGTCCGAAATTCTTACCTCCAATCGATTCTCCTTGAATCCCTCATTAATTTCCTTCAAGAACCTCCAAAAATAAGCAACTATGGGTGAAAATATACCCAAAATCGCGGACAAGAAGACTTAAAAACATTTTGTCCATGCTTCATTGAGTTGTACCTTGCGCTGTATAGGTTGTACATCCTCTTACCATTTTCCCTTGTTGTACACCTTCCATTACAACGTTCATAACCCCTTGTGAAAATATCCAAATGATCAACGGTTTGAAGATTTAGAAACTTGACTCGAAGATCTTTCATTTGATGGGTTTTACACTACATAAATCTTTATATATTCCGAGATATGAGCTTCTAAAGTGCATCAAAAAATTCTGTCGAAATTGCTCCACCAGCCAACTTCGATCAATCATAACTTTCTCATAGAATAATATCCAAATCATGAATGATTTAACTTTCTGGAAACTAGAATACAAGGGCTACAACTTTCATGTTTTGTAATTTTTGTGATTCCTTATATATTACAAGATATGAGCTTCCAAACTGGACTACTCGCACCAGAAATTTTCTGGTGCACAACTGAAGCTAAAAAACAATTTGCAATTTTTCCAAAGATGAAATAGTCCGTTTAACCACCCAAAACTCACCCGAGACCAGTGGGACCTCAACCAAATATGCCAACATATCCCATAACATCATTCAAACTTGTTCCAACCTTCGGAACGCTCAAAACAACATCACAACACTAAATTCGCGTCGGATTCAAGCCTAAGAATTTCAAAATCTTCTAAATTACCCTTTTGATCAAAACCCCAACCAAACCACGTCCGAATGACATGAAATTTGCACACACATCCCAAATGACATAACGAAGCTACAGCAACGCTCGGAATTCCATTCCGACCCTCGGATCAAAATCTCGCCTAACAACCGAAAATCGCCAAAATACTAACTCTACCAAATCAAGCCTAATTCTACACTGGACCTCCAAAACCAATTCCGATCACACTCCTAAGTCATAAATCACCTCCCGAAGCTAACCGAACCATCGGAACTCATATCCGAGCCCTCTAACTCATAAGTCAACATCCGATTGACTTTTCCAACTTAATCCTTCTTAAAAGAGACTAAGTGTTTCATTTCTTACCTAATCCACTCCGAACGCAAACTATTCAACTCGATCACATAAAACACGGATAACGAAGCATAATGAAGCAAAAATAGGAGAAATAGAGTGGTAACTCATGTGACTGGCCGGGTCATCACATCCTCCCCAACTTAAGCAAACGTTCGTCCTCGAACGAGTCAAGAAACATACCTGAAGCCTCAAATAGGTGAGGATATCTGCTCCGCATCTCCCGCTCGGTCTCCCAAGTAGCCTCCTCCATGGGCCGACCTCTCCACTGCACTTTCGCTGGAGCTATATCCTTTGACCTCAACTTCCGAACCTGACGACCCAAAATAGCCACTGGCTCCACATCATAGGTCAAATCATCATCCAACTGAACCATGCTGAAGTCCAAAACTGAGATGGATCCCCAATATACTTCCGGTGTATAGAAACATGAAATACCGGGTGCACACTCGACAAGCTGGGTGGCAAAGCAAGCTCATAAGCCACCTCCCCAATCCTCCGAAGCACCTCAAATGCCCCAATGAACCGAGGACTCAATTTCCCTTTCTTCCCGAATCTCATAACACCCTTCATGGGCGAAACCTTTAGTAAGACCTTCTCACCAATCATGTAGGACACATCTCGGACCTTCCTATCAGCATAACTTTTTTGCCTCGACTGCGCTGTACGAAGCCTCTCCTGAATCACTTTCACCTTCTCCAGAGCATCCTGAACCAAATCAGTCCCCAATAGCCTAGCCTCGTCGGGCTCGAACCAACCAACTGGAGATCTACACCGCCTCCCGTACAAAGCCTCATATGGAGCCATCTGAATACTCGACTGGTAGCTGTTGTTATAAGCAAACTCTGCAAGCGGTAGAAACTCATCCCATGAACCTCCGAAATCAATAACACATGCACGCAACATGTCCTCCAATATCTGAATAGTACGCTCGGACTGCCCGTCCGTCTGAGGATGAAAAGTTGTGCTCAACTCCACCTGAGTACCCAACTCTCTCTGCACGGCTTTCCAAAACTGCGAAGTAAACTAAGTACCTCTATCTGAAATGATAGAAACTAGGACACCATGCAGCCGAACAATCTCCCGGATATAAATCCCTGCCAACCGCTCTGAAGAATAGGTAGTACACACAGGAATGAAGTGCGAGGACTTGGTCAGCCGATCCACAATCACCCAAATAGCATCTAACTTCTTCAAAGTCCGTGGAAGTCCAACAACAAAGTCCATAGTGATCCACTCCCACTTCCACTCGGGAATAACCATCTGCTGAAGTAAGCCACCTGGTCTCTAATGCTCATATTTTACCTGCTGACAGTTGAGACACCAAGCTACATATCCCACAATATCTTTCTTCATTCTTCTCCACCAATAGTGCTGTCTCAAGTCCTGATACATCTTCACGGCACCCGGATGAATGAAATATCGTGAGCTATGGGCCTCCTCCAGAATCAACTCCCGAAGCCCATCCACATTGGGCACGCAAATCCAGCCCTGCATCCTTAACACTCCATCATCGCCGATGGTCACATCTCTGGCATCATCATGCTGAAATCTATCCCTAAGGACAAGCAAATGCGGATCGTCATACTGGCGCCCTCTTATGCGATCATATAAGGAAGACCGAGAAACCACACAAGCCAACACCCGACTAGGTTCTGAAATATCTAATCTCACAAATCGATTGGCCAAGGACTGAACATCAACTGCAAGGGGTCTCTCCCCAACTGGAATATATGCCAAACTCCCCATACTCACTGCCTTTCGGCTCAAAGCATCGGCCACCACATTGGCCTTTCCCGGATGGTACAATATAGTGATATCATAATCCTTGAGCAACTCCAACCATCTCCGCTGCATCAAATTAAGATCCTTTTGCTTGAACAAATGCTGAAGGCTGCGATGATTAGTAAACACCTCACAAGATATGCCATACAAGTAATGCCTCCAAATCTTTAATGCATGAACTATGGCAGCCAGCTCCAAATCATGAACAGGGTAGTTCTTCTCATGGGGCTTGAACTGACGAGAAGTATAAGCAATAACTCTACCCTCCTGCATCAATACACAACCAATCCCAACTCTCGAAGCATCACAATACACGGTATATGAACCTGAAGCTGATGGCAAAACCAATACTGGAGTTGTGGTCAAGGCTGTCTTCAGCTTCTAAAAGCTCTCCTCACACTCGTCCGACCATACAAATGGAGCACCCTTCTGAGTCAATTTTGTCAAGGGCGATGCAATGGATGAGAATCCCTGAACAAACCGGCGATAATAGCCTGCCAACCTAAGAAAGCTACGAATCTCTATGGCTGAGGATGGTCTAGGCCAACTATGAACCGCCTCTATCTTCTTTGGATCAACCTGAATACCCTCGCTGGACACTACGTGCCCCAAGAAAGCCACTGAACCGAGCCAAAACTCACCCTTAAAGAATTTTGCATAAAGCTTCTCCTCCCTCAATCTCTGCAATACAACTCGCAAATGCTCCGCGTGCTCCTCCTGACTACGCGAGTACACCAGAATATCATCACTGAATACAATAATGAACGAATCTAGATAAAGGCCAAAATACACTATTCATCAAATGCATGAACGCTGCTGGGGCATTGGTTAGCCCGAAAGACATAACAAGAAACTCATAGTGACCATATCTAGTCCTGAAAGTAGTCTTAAGAATATCTGAATCCCTAATCTTCAACTGGTGATAATCCGAACGGAGATCAATCATGGAGAACACTCGGCTCCCTAAAGCTGGTCAAATAAATCATCAATGCGAGGCAAAGGATACTTGTTCTTAATTGTTACCTTGTTCAATTGCCTATAATCGATGCACATTCTCATTGTGCCATCCTTCTTCTTCACAAACAAAACCGGCGCACCCCAAGGTGACACACTAGGCCGAATGAACCCCTTATTTAGGAGTTCCTGAAGCTGCTCCTTTAATTCTTTCAACTCTGCTAGTGCCATACAATACGGCGGAATCGAAATGGGCTGAGTGCCCGACACCAGGTCAATACCAAAATCAATATCCCTGTCCGGTGGCATGCCCAGCAGGTCTGCAGGAAATACATCGGGAAAATCCCTCACAATTGGAAGAGAATCAATGCTAGGAGTCTCAGCTCCAACATCCCTCACAAACGCTAGATATGAAAGGCAATCCTTCCCAACCATACGCTGGGCCTTCAAGAACGATATCACTCTACTAGGAACATAATCAGTCACACCACGCCACTCGATCTGTGGTACACCCGGCATAGCCAAAGTGATTGTCTTAGCATGACAGTCTAGAATAGCATGACACGGAGATAACCAATCCATGCCTAAAATGACATCAAAATCCACCGTGCTCAATAGCAATAGGTCCACTCGTATCTTCATACCCCCAATAGTCACCACACATGACCGGTACACACGGTCTACAATAACAGTATCGCCCACCGGCGCAGACACATGAACAGGTAAAGCAAGAAACTCCCGGGGCGTACCCAAATAATGAGCAAAATATGAGGACACACAAGAATAGGTGGAACCGGGATCAAATAATACAGAGGCATCTTTGTGGCAGACTGAAACAATACCTGTAATGACAGCATCTGAAGAAATGGCATCTGTCCTGCCTGGAATAGCATAGAAATGAGCCTGGACACCGCCTGATCGACCTCCCCCTTTGGGACGACCCCTGGCTGCCTGACCTCCATCCCTAGCTGGCTGGGCGGGTGGTGAAGTAACTGGAGCAGAAGTCGAGGGCTAACCCTTCTGCTGAGACGAACTAGCACCATGATGAGGACACTGCCACCACATGTGGCCCATCTCGCCACACTTATAACAGCTCCCTGGTGCTGGAGAAGAGGACTGAAGGGAACCCTTGCACCGGAGTGTCTAGCAGATGCACTCGGCATAGAAGAACCCTGGGCTGACAGAGCACAAGCTGAACTATAAGCTGGAAGGGCGTTGAGTGATGACTGGCCCTGCTACGACCCATGATAACCACGACCTGAAGATGCCCCGCGATACTTTGGACGGGCTGACTGAGCAGGCCTGAAAGAACGACCTCTACCATGCTGAAACTGGCCCCTCGAAGGAGTACCACTATAACTGCCCGATCCTCGAGGCCTCTTGACCTCCCTCTACTCTCGCTCCTGACACTGAACCGTCTCAATCTCGCGAGCGATATCAACCACCTCCTCGAACGTAGCATCCAACACTCTCTCTCTGGTCATAAGAATATGCAGATGATAGTTAAGGCCATCAACAAATCTCCTGATCCTCTCACGATCTGTCGGAACCATCCAGACGGCATGACGAGCCAACTCAGAAAACCTCGACTCATACTATGACACAGTCATATCCCCCTGTCGCAACCACTCGAACTGTCTACGCAGCTCCTTTCTACGGGACTGCGGCATAATTTCTCCAAGAAAAGAGCGGAGAACTGCTTCCAAGTAAAGGGCGCTGCACCAACCGGCCCACGCCTCGCATACGCCTCCCACCAAGTGAAGGCAGCTCCAGAAAACTGAAAGGTGGTAAATGCCACACCACTAGACTCAAGAATCCCTGTTGTACAGAGCATCTGCTGACACTTATCAAGAAAACCCTGGGCATCCTCGCCCTCAGCACCACTGAATGACGGAGGCTGGAGTCTACCAAATCTCTCAAGACATCGCTGCTCATCATCCGGCATAACTGGTACCATGAACTCCTGGGCTGGTGCAACCGGCTGGGTTAGAGGTGCCCCCGGCATCTGAAATCCCTGCACTACCTTCTTAGATGTGCAAGCAGCGGGGGTCTGATTGCCTCCCCCGGCCTGTGAAGTAGCTGCTACTGTGGCGGCTGAAACTGCCTGAGCCGGGCCAGTGCAAACGGATAAGATCTGAGCCAAGGCCTCCTGAAGACCCGGAATCACGATGTGCACAGCTGGTGCTGGAACTGGTGCTGCTGGAGCCTGATCCTGAGCTGGGGCAGCTGGTGGGCCAACAGGTGCTGCCCTTGCTGCTCTGCCTCAACCACGACCACGACCGCGTCCGCGTCCACGGCCTCTAGTGGCCTCAGTGGGTGGCACTGGTGGTCATCCACCTCGTCCGGTAGCTCGCATCCTCACCATCACGTGAGAGAATAGGATAACACAAGTTTAGTGCTCAGATCAACATGTTCGCACGACAAGAATTTCAAGAATATGAAGTTTTTCCTGAAAGGTTCTGTAGCCTCTCGAGGATAAATACAGACGTCTCCGTATCGATCCGCGGGACTCTACTAAACCCGCTCATGACTCGTGAGACCTATGTAACCTAGGCTCTGATACCAACTTGTCACGACCCTAACCCCGAACCCGGTCGTGATGGCGCCTCTCGTGAAGACAAGGCCAGCCAATTTAACCAAAATCTCATTTTAAGTAGTTAATTAACATGAAAACAATATAAGCATGATTTAATAGCAATAATTCGCGGAAATATAGTTAACCATAATAGAAACCATCCCGACACAGCCCAAACCGGGGTGTCACAAGTCATGAGCAACTATGGATCCTGATACAAGTCTACTAAATACAATATCTGGCACAACTGTTTGAAGAACATAGAAACAATAAGATAATGGAGATACGGGGCTGCGGACGCCAACAGCTACCTCGTAGTCTCTGAATCACCGCCAGGACGGGAGGAGTCAGCACTCCAGGGCGGAACCAACAACGCCTAAATCTGCACACGTGGTGCAGGGAGTAATGTGAGTACTCTGACCCAGTGAGTAATAAATATGAATAATGATTGAAAGTAAGAAAGCACGTAAAGCACAAGGCATTCTATAATGAAGCAATAAAACATCATTTGAAAACAGTAAATCAGTGAGAAATCAAGTAAAATCTCCTTTCAACAGGTAAAACATGTAATTTTTCAGGTAAATAATGTGAAGTAAAAGAAAATAGAATAGAAGATCGCCCCTTGGGCTCAGTATCAACAAATCCGCCCCTCGGGCAATATCGCAGAACAGTACCAGCTCCTCGAGCTCAAATATCAGAACAATACCAGCCCCTCAGGCTATCACATAGTACAATATCAGCCCCTGGGTACCCGTACTCACTGGGGGTGTACAAACTCCGGGAGGGGCCCCTTACGGCCCAAGCACAATATCAAGCCACCTCGTGGCATCAAATCTAGGCCCTCGGCCTTATATCAGTCAAGCCACCTCGTGGCGTATATAAAGTATCTCAGGCCCTCGACCTCATATCAGTCACAAGCCACCTCGTGGCATATAAAGTATCTCAAGCCCTCGGCCTAATATCACTCAGTATATCCTCACATCTGGCCCTCGATCGCACTCAGGCAGAAAATCATCACAAGCCCCTCGGGCATAGTAAAACAGTAGTCCTCAGCCCAAAAACATCATTAAAATATTATTTTAGTCTCAAAACTGAGTAAAAATGGCTGAGTTGTAAAATAGTGGAAAACAGCATGACTGAGTTCAAGTAATAAGTCAAAATAGTGAGGAAACAGTGATAAAAATCCCCGAAGGGTTCAAATAATTGGCACGAAACCCAAATATGGCAATAGCCCAAATCATGATGATAACAAATAAGTTTCAGTCAAATACGCAATAAAAATCATCAATCGGGACAGACCAAGTCACAATCCCCAGTAGTAAACAACCCCACGCTCATCATCGAGCATGTGTCTCACCTCAATATAGCACTACAATGTACAATCCGGGGTTTCAAACCCTCAAAATATCATTTACAATCACTACTCATCTCGAACCGGCTAAATCCCTAGCCCGTGACGCCTTTGCCCCTCGAATTGGCCTCCACGCGCGTCGAATCTATCCAAAATCAGAACGAATACGTCACAATATGCTGAGGGGACAAAGCCCAAGAAAAAACAATCGAAAAATACCAAAAATTCCGAAATTAGCAAAACCCGAGCCCCGGGCCCACTTCTCGAAGCTCAGAAATTTTCACATCAACGGGTTCCTTATCTCCCAACGAGTTCATACATATCAAAAATTCTCAAATCCGACCCCAAATGGTCCTCCAAATACTCAATTAGAATTTCAAAATCCCAAGCCCTATTTCTTCCATGTTTAGCAAGACTTCAATGATTTTCTAGGTGGATTTCACAAAATAAACGAGTTTTAGGTCCGAAATTCTTACCTCCAATCGATTCTCCTTGAATCCTTCATTAATATCCTTCAAGAACCTCCAAAAATGAGCAACTATGGGTGAAAATATACCCAAAATCGCGAACAAGAAGACTTGAAAACATTCTGCCCAGGCTTCATCGAGTTGTACCTTGCGCTGTGCAGGTTGTACATCCTCTTACCATTTTCCTTGCCGTACACCTTCTGTTCAAACGTTCATAACCCCTTGTGAAAATATCCAAATGATCAACGGTTTGAAGATTTAAAAACTAGACTGGAAGATCTTTCATTTGATAGTTTGTACACTATATAACTCTTTATATATTCCGAGATATGAGCTTCTAAAGTGCATCAGAAAATTCTGTTGAAATTGCTCCACCAGCCAACTTCGATCAACCATAACTTTCTCATAGAATATCCAAATCATGAATGGTTTAACTTTCTGCAAACTAGAATACAAGGGTTACAACTTTCATATTTTTGTAATTTTTTTGATTCCTTATATATTACAAGATATGAGCTTCCAAACTGGACTACTCGCACCAGAAATTTTCTGGTGCACAGCTGAAGCTAAAAAACAATCTGCAATTTTTCCAAAGATGAAATAGTCTATTGAACCACCCAAAACTAACCCGAGGCCAGTGGGACCTCAACCAAATAAGCCAACATATCCCATAACATCATTCAAACTTGTTCCAACCTTCGGAACGCTCAAAACAACATCACAACACTAAATTCGCATCGGATTCAAGCCTAAGAATTTCAAAATCTTCTAAATTACTCTTTCGATCAAAAACCCAACCAAACCACGTCCGAATGACATGAAATTTTTCACACACATCCCAAATGACATAACGAAGCTACATCAACTCTCGGAATTCCATTCCGACCCTCGGATCAAAATCTCGCCTAACAACCAGAAATCGCCAAAATACTAACTCCACCAATTCAAGCCTAATTCTACACCGGACCTGCAAAACCAATTTCGATCACACTCCTAAGTCATAAATCACCTCCCGAAGCTAAGCGAACCATAGAAACTCACATCCGAGCCCTCTAACTTATAAGTCAACATTTGGTTGATTTTCCAACTTAAACCTTCTTAAAAGAGACAGTGTCTCATTTCTTACCAAATCCACTCCGAACGCAAAACTACTCAACTCGATCACATAAAACACGGATAACGGAGCATAATGAAGCAGAAATGGAGGAAACGGAATGGTAACTCATGAGATGACTGGCCGGGTCGTCACAACCACGCGTCACTCTCCACTATTGCTTTGAATCTGTAAAACCCTAAGAGCGTTAAATGGCACTATAAATAGAGCCTTTAATGTTCTGACCAAAAACACGACCTAACACTGAAAACATATATACAATCACTTAAGAGCAATTCTATGATCAAAAACCTAGGGTTCCTTACTATTTTCCCTTTTCGTTTCTGAGTACTATCGTTGCTTCGAGCTTGAAGTTTTTTGGGTCTTAAGCAACTAAGAGAGATCTTTGTTTGGTCTGTTGCCCTCGAAAAGGTTAGTGCGTTCATAATTTCTCTCTTTTAATCATCTTATATGAACATTATGAATATGTTATTTGTTTTCTGTGAATTATTGTTATTTATGATGTTTACCATTAGCATGGAAATATTTATCTTCCATTTGTGACAATATGCTGTCTACCTATGATCACATGTCCTGCCTCTTGAGTCCTTAATTAGTAATTGATCAAACTATTAAGTGATTCTTGATGACTTTCATTTTTGAGTCTAAATAATCTGCGTGACTAAAGTGATAATGTGCCTCGAACGATTGTTCATGCTTACATAAACTTCGTAGCCTTTCATTGATGATTCTGCAGTGACCTTTACCTTTATATGTTGCTTCTATGTATTGTCTTGTGGTCAAGTTTATTGTTTGATAATCATGACTAAGATAAATCTGAAAGTTCATAAGTTCATATCACCTACCATTAACTGTAGCATGAAAAATCTAAGTGCTTGTATGTTCTTCTTCTCTATACTTGTATCTATTAACTTTGAAGGTAATTTTCTAGGTTTATCACCATGGCATTCTCATAATTTCATCTAACTATTAGTTGCATCTGTTGAAACAGTCTTGTTTGAATTGAACTTTCTTCTTTTCACGAATACCAACAGCTCTACTGTACATATTCTGTTAAGATTGAGTTATCCTTTCTTCATAAAATAAGTCATGATCATGTTTTTTTAGAGTTGACTGTTAGTTGCTGTTAAGTTAAATTTAGTTGTCTCATGTTTAGATGCAGCCCTCAGTTGCATAAGCCAGAACCTGTTTAGCTATAGTACTTCCCTATCTCGAACCTATTTAAGCTATTGTTGGCATTTTGAAGCTTATATGTCGTTATCATCAAGTTATCTTCCCTAAAAGTATGACTATTCTTGTTAATCAAGTGGTGATTGTTAAAGCTGAGTATGATTACTTCATATTTAGATGATAATCTAGACTATACACATGAGGTGAACTTGTTCTGGTGTTATATTCTCTTTATCTATAACCTCTCTCCCTTCATGGTATGTTTAACTTGATTCTATAATGTCCAAAGCTCCCCTTTCTATATGAAGTCACAACTTCACTTGAAGCTTTCATATATAACTGACTGACTACTGTATGCTCCATGTTTCACTCCTGATCTCATGCTTTGTCCTAAACTACCTAGCCTTCTCCTTATTGTCAATCTGAAACGGAATCTGATTCTTAAACCTTTTAAGAAGTCCCTGTTTGATATCGTCAGAACATGATGGATTGTTCGAGACTAATACTATTAGGTACCTGATCCTGTTGAGCCCTTAGGGATTCCATGTTCAAATCTGTGAACTTGCAGTCATGTTGAGAGTAATGTTGTTTACCCATGCATGTGCTAGTAGAAAACTAATCAGTGCATCATTAGTCTGTTAGGGTAAGAGCATCTGCATTTCTTACTGCATATATGAACTATGTATTCCTCTCTTCCTTTTGAATATGTTTTCCTTAATTATTAGACCCTTTAAAAGTATGTTATGATGTTTCTGCTTCTCTCTTATGTGTGTTGGAAAATCTGACCTTTAGATTTACCCGATACATATTCTTTATTTGGTACCAAATGTGTGTGCCCTTATGTTATTCTATTAGGAAGGAAAGTATACCTTTGTGGTAAGTGATACTGTAGCACTTAGTTTACATTGAAAGAGCCTCAGTGGCACTCAAACCCATAGGGAAAATAAGTCGTTAGTGGTTAAGGGTATTTCGGAGTGGAGTTTGACTCTAGGTTGGACTGCTCTCTCCGGCACAAGCATTGCCCTCGGTCTTAAGTCCCTTGGAAACTTTGAAGTGTCAGGGGATTCAAAGGGGGCATCGACCTTGAGTAGAACTCCCTCCTTAGCCCTTAATTCATTGACACTTTTGATTCCTTAGGGGTTTAGTGTTTAATGACAAAGAAAGATTTTTAATGTAAATTATTTTCCATGTATAACTACCACATTAGTATAATTTTTCATAGTGTTAGACTATTGAGTTTTTAATATGGTTCCAATCATCTGTTTATGTATGTTTCCTGCATGGTTAAATATCCCGAAAATATGAAATATATATCTAATGACTTTCTTTCTCTTTTTGGCATGTACGCTCATTTGGGCATGCCAAGTTCCTAAGGAACTTAGGCCCAATGCCAGCCTTGTCACATTTTGGAGAGTCCAAAATCAGTTGTAGCCGCATATCTCTACTACTCGGCCTGCCTTCTTGAGGCCAATTACCAGAGTCCAGTCATCTTTCCTTCAATTCTTTTTGTTATTATATATTGCTTCATTAATCTAGTTTACTGCTTCATTACCTTTTATCTATTACCTTGTTGCTTTTGTCGCCTCTTTGTTACCATGTATATAATACTCATATATTAGATTACGTACTTTATCTTCATGCTTTAATTTTATATGAAACATAGGCAAGCTTTAAATAATTTAGGATTTAAAAGGAATTAGTTAGCAATTAACTCTCACTTCGCTAATTATAATTTACTCATCTCTTTAATATGTTCTCACTCACTTGCCTTTTCTTTAAAAAAATTTGAAGCCCAGAATCTAGTCAATACAGCAGCCCCGTTATCAAAAAGAAAAAATCAGAAAAGAATCGTCCACTTTACTATAAAGAGATAAATCGAATTTTTTATAAAAAGTGAAGTACCATCGCCCAAATGGATTTTCATAAGACCGCCTCTCTTCAGATTTTAGAAATCAAGGTGTATTCAAGTTCACCTTCTTACAAAAATACCTTTTAGAGTTATATCAACATCATCGACTGTTTTCCTAATTTAATCTCATCTACAAGCCTTATGAAATATAGACCACTTACATACCTATTTCAGAACTCTTTAAACATATCTCTAAACTCCTTTATAAATTCACATTCCTCTTAAATCTCGCATCCCCTTTATATACTCTCCCTTAGATATACAGTAAGTCGTACTTTTAAATAGTAATCAAGCATAGTACAAATAATTGATCCCTTCAAATTAGTCTAAGTCCTATGGATCTATTTCAGGTAGATTAAAGGGTGCCTAACACCTTCCCTATAGAAGAACAAGAACTCTTACCCTGAATCTCACCGGTTTGCAGACCTATAAGGAACAGGACTTAGTAATTAAATACGTACTCTATTATACCTTTAAATATTAGGTGGTGGCTCTCTTTTATCAATAATAGAGAAACCATAAGTTGAATCTTGTTTTGTCTCAAAACAGGGTGCAACATACAGGAGAAGCTAACCATGTAAAGGACTGAGATAACCGACTAACTACATGAATTAACGAACTAATCAATAACTGATATGATTAAGTTAAGCTAATTAGAGCTGCTACATCTGTCAGTTAAGTGACATTACAATTGTCATACTCCTTTACGTGTTAATGTCAAAAGTAGTCATTTATATATATTATTGCTTTTTGGATGTAGATATATATGATCAAGCAGTAGAATTTGGACATGAACAAAAAATATATCCAAAATTGTTCTAGCATAATTAACAACAAGCACAGATGATCCTATTTGACTGTAATGACTATGAGCCACCAAAATTCAAACTCGTACATCACAATCAAACTTATGAGCTACTGGTCATCAAAATATTCTCTTTAAGGCAATCAATTTAAAGATTCAAATCTAACAATTTTATGGATTATTTCGAGCCCATAGAGTAAGAAACCTGCTATGAATTGGTAATATTTATCACCAAGGTTATTAAGAAAAGTTAACTTTAAATACAAGGCAAAAGAAAAGACTCAATAAATTGAAGTTCAAGTAATGTGTATGTCTGCTTGAAGCCTGAATTAATGGCATTTGGAAAATAACATAGCAATCTAACAAAATAACAATAGGGCTAAATGTGAAAGAGCTAAAGATTTGGTTTTAACTCAAAAGGCATATATCTAAAAGAATCGAATCTTAAACTCATTTTAACTTTTCTCACACATCTCGATATGAAATACGCATAATTTTTCATAGCAAACTCCTTTCCAATTCAATCGCTAGTGATCCATGGGAATGGGATCTACAATCACTCCCTCCCCCAGGGGCTCAGTGTTCTCTCTAAGTTTGCCGTCTCTCTAAGTTTGCCCCATCCCTCCGGGCAGCCTCAAGGCTTTTGAGCCTCATTGTTTTCTTCCTTTGGGCTTTAATTTTCACCTCAATTGTTAAAGTCTGAAGTTACCCTTATATTGCTTCTGACTTTTTCCTTCCTTTACGATATGATATTTGCATAAGGCAAATCTCACAGTGTTGAATTCAACTACCAACGGTCCTTAAGCTGTTACTATCACAATAGTCATAGAGTTATATTTTCATCACCAATAGTTAATAAAATTCCTCATCCCATTTCCTATTCTTTTATAATTTTCTATATCAATGGGAAACCATTTTCTGTTTTTATAAGGGAAACTTCCAGCTATGTCCATTTATAAGCAGCTCATTACGAAAATTGGCAAATTTATAAAATATTACTAATATTAGCCAAATATAACTAATATTAGCCAAATATTACTAATATTAGCCAATTAGCTATTTGTAGCAAAAAAAATAAATTTTTACTTTCTTTTGAGTTGGTTTTATTAGAATAGATTTGGTACATTTTAAGGAGCTTGAATCTTAGTTCTGGGATGACTTGGTGGAGTTTTGAGCTGGTTTGAATTGAAAATTCGAAGTAAAAAATGAATATGAAAATAATGATTTGTGTATCATCTGTGTATCACATATATATCATATTTGTATCAATTGTGTATCACATGTATATCCATGTATACCTGTGTGTGAGATACATGCATGATACATATTTGATACATGTATTGCAGAGGGATCTTTTGAACTCGATTTACTTATGAATTTTGATACCAAACCAGTTCAAATCACCTCCAATCTTCCTCAAATTTTGTATATTAACTTATCTATATGCTTCAATGAATTTCAACTATACTCATTAAAAAATGTCCCTTTTTGCTTAGATTTTTAGCATATTGTATATATATTTTTTTGTAGTTCATCACCTTACTTGCTACCTCATTCTTGAAATTTCATTTTCGTCTTGCATCTAATGTTGTTAATCACGCTTAAAAATACGGACGGAGATTTTTGCGTGTGATTCTTTGAGAGAAAGAACCTTATTTATTTGATTTTTCAATTTTTATGTGTGTTTGGCTAATTTTAAAAATTTTATGACTAATGACTTGAGGTTGGTAAGTTGAGACTTATTTGGGACATTTGTGTAAGTTTTTCTTTTTATAATACATTGCAATGGTGCTGGATTTGAAACATTGAAAGGAACGTTTCACAGACCTCTCAGTTATTCCACAAACAAATAGGCCCATTAATCTAGGCAAACTATTGCAGACATGGCAACAAAGAAACCTGTGTGGTTGTTAGACAAACCGCATATTTAAGAGCTTTTATTCGTAAAGAAGCCGACCAAGGATGGGCCACTTAAAGCCTGATTGGGCTTGTCTTGGAGCCACCAACAAAAGAGAGATTATTTTATTTCTAGCTTCAACATAGACTTGGGGCCCATCAGGACACGTGGAAGAACAACAGATGTCGGAGAATTATGGAGGATTCAGAATGTGAGTCGTTGTAAGTTGTGAATTGAAAGAATAGTTTTGAAATACATTTATATTTCATTTGATGCTTGTGTTTTACATATATATATTTATATTTATATTACACGTTAAGAATTTAGAGTTCAGTTGAATTTACCTCTGTTAGACGATTTGATTTCAACACTCCGGCTTTTGTCAAAACCGCTAACTTGAATTTGGATTTTGGATTCGCCGCCACAAAAATGGTGCAAGTGTCGAGACTTGACTTGGGTTATGGTTTTTATAATAACGAAATGAGGGTCTTCTATTTACTTGAAGGCAGGCTGTCTTGAGTTAATGCTTCTCTTTGTTGGAAAATGGTCTAATCATGGGTCATGTAAGCCAGGTTAGCCGACCGGTTTGGTCCGGGACCGACTTCTTTTGCCGATTTCGGTCCGGTCCAGTCGCCGGCTGGCAGTGGCACCGGAGCTGACCGGTTTACCGGTCCAAAAAACATGAAAGTCGGGTCGAGACGGGCACCGGCTATCGTTAGGTCCGCTTTTCCGCCGCGGTCCGGCCGGTTTTTTGTTTTTGTTTTTTTTATTTTATTTTTTTTATTTTTTTTGTCTTTCATTTAAAGTGATGGATTATTTTAAGTTTTTGAAAATATAACAACAAAATATTACTAACTTTGTATATATTTTTGGAATGTTTAGTTTATTTTAAAGTTCAAACTTAGAATTAAAAAACTTGTAATTTTTTTTTCAAACTTTAAATTAGTTTCAACGTTTGAAATTAGATTCAAACCTTGAATCAATTTGTTCAAACCTTGAATCAATTTGACAAGTTCAAACTTTGAATTAATTTTATAAAATTAAATTTGAACTAATTAAGAAACTAGTAATTAATTGTAGTATTTTTGCACAAAGAATAAAAAAAAATAATAAGACAAGAGTTGTGATGGAATTTCAAGATTTGGAGCAATTTTATTGTATTGTTTAAAACATAAGTAGTGCAATACATACTACATAGCTAAACAGTCAAACTTGTAATTTTAATATATTAATTTAGAAAATTACATTCTTTTAAACATATTGGCTAATTTTTTTATGATAGTCGTAGGCTTTTGTTTAGGAACTGATTGTTGTTGTTCTGGTTCATCATCTTCATCTTGTTCTTCTTCTTCTTCTTCTTCATTGCCGGTTTGACTCCCTTGTTCACTTGTTTCGTCGCCCAAAATTTGATCGAGATATGCTTTGTCTTTTTTCTGAGAAAGTTCTGGTAGTCCAAAGTTTCTTCACTCTGCTCTGATCCAGTCCTTGAATAAAACTCCTATCTCCATTGCCTCTTTCTTCAACGAATGTCTATGATCTCCAATTTGAAATCTTCCTTGGCTAAAAGCGCTCTCCGATGCAACTGATGAAGCTTGAATTGTTAATATATCCCGGGCCATTTTTGTAAGTATTGGAAACTGCGATTCTTGATTCTTCCAATAATCCAACAAATGATGAGTTCCAAAACTTGTAAGTTTCTTTGGATATTGAATTAAATAGACTTGAAACTCGTTGTATTCCTCCCGGTACTCGTCTTGTTCTGAAAGCAACTTTTGATCAAATCCCCCAAAAGTGTTCATCCCCACATGCCTTTTGCCCATTTGAGAAAAACTTTCACCGTTGACTGTATTGGTGCAGTTGGTGTAGCACTGTATGCCCAAGCTCTATACTTTGCAAAAACAGCTACGGTATCTGAAAGAACTTTAGCACAAGCATCTTCTACACTTGGATATCCATTAGTCGCAATTTCAATAGGATTAATCTCTAAATTTGCATATATTTCTCTAACAAGTCGTTCAGTTAACTTAAGTATAAAAGCAGGATGCAACACAGAAGCAATGTAAAAAAGAGGAGGAATTCGGAAAAAATATTTTCTAAATTTTTCAATCATAGCCTCTACAGCCACTTTATATACTTCACATTGCCTATATAATTTCAATCATTCAGATATTCCAGCTATATAATATAATATGGTAGGAGTAGTTGGATAATATTTTCCGAAAAATTCTAAAGTAGGATTATTAATTTTTTCTAAAAACTGAAGGAGATGTTTAACAAGGTTCCAATCGTCCTCTTTAAGGTGATAGATTTCCATAAAATGCTTATTATACATTTGAGAAATAGGCTCTCTATATTCATAAACGACAGTCAATGCTTCATATAAAGTGTTCCACTTAGTACAAACTTCCTTTGGAACTCTCTTAATCGGCATTACTAATTCTATACATTTTCTTTCCCATTCTCTTTTTCTTTCTTGATTTTATTTCTAAATATATAAGCAATAGCTACTTTCACCTTTTCAATAATGTGGTTATACAAGTCAAGACCATCTTTTACTACTAAGTTGTAAATATGACATGCACATCTAACATGAAAAAATTCCTCAAAAGAGGCTTCAAAATAAGTCTCAAGTTCCTAAGTGCTTTTGTGTTGTTTGTAGCATTATCTACCGTAAATACTAAAAACTTTGCTAGTTAAACAATACGTACGACAAATTGATGAAACTTTTTTAGAAATATAATTACCCGTGAGTGGTTCAT
This sequence comes from Nicotiana obtusifolia, assembly GCA_002018475.1. Classification (NCBI taxonomy): domain Eukaryota; kingdom Viridiplantae; phylum Streptophyta; class Magnoliopsida; order Solanales; family Solanaceae; genus Nicotiana; species Nicotiana obtusifolia. Next base: position 303,016 of record MCJB01013104.1, on the reverse strand, counting down.
CAACAACTTTATAAGCAATTATATGTTTTTGATATACCCAATCAGGATCTATCCAATGAACAGTAACTGTAATATAATCACAATTATTAGTAGAACGACCCATATCCATAGTAAGGCATATTCTAGTGTCAAAGTTATCAAATAAATATTGCAAATAATCTTTATATTCGTTATTAAATTTAATAATATTATTTTTAACAGTAGTGGAAAACCTTTAAAAGAGGGAATATGTAGCCTGAATATAACGAACAAAACCAGTAGAAGAAGAAAAATTATAAGGTAAACCCTCTACCAAAACTAGTTTAGCAATATTTTCCTTATCCATTTGTTTATCATAAGTAAGAAGCCCTCCTGTTGTTTGGTTAATTTTTGTTTGAGTACCCGAGGATTCATCATGCGCTACTCCCCCATGTTCGGTTCCTAAATAAATACCTCCCGCCCGCATTGACCATCCCTTAGGCTGTTTATTTCTTAAGTGGGTCCTAATTTTACCCGTCCCACTGTCATTACCCCAAGTTTAAGAACCCACTCCATTCCACAAAGCCCACATACGGCCGTCTGACTTTCAGCTTTCTTTTTCACAAATTCCCACACTCAGATCTGTCCTTACGTTTAACCAAGACTCTAGTAGGAGGTACAGGAGGCAAGTCAGACTGAACTTCAGATGGACTAGCTTGAAATTCGTGTGGTTCTTCTAAATTAACCCCAGTTTGATAGTCATATTGTGCTTCTAACATATCATTATCAAGTGGATTATTAGCGTTAACATCATGATAATATTGAGAATCATCTATGTGCTGACTAAAACTACCAGCAATTCCTTTACCCCTATTTCCCCACGACCACGTGCCCGCCCCCCACTACTAGTTTCAATTGAACCTTTTTTTTTTTGGCAAATTATAAGATTTTATTAATAATAAAACAAACCACAAAGGAAAAGTACAAGTAAGGGGGACAAAAGCTCAAGTAGTGTCGTCAAATACATACCGAGCTAAACCTTACCTTACAAATCCTATTGAGGCAAATAAAGGCCTCACCTATTAGCAAGCATGTAGAAAGAAAGAACTTGTGAGAACCAAATATTGTATGATCATCATAGAGTTTATAATATACTCTATGATGATATTACATATGATAATGCTAATAAAATGACATGTTAAAAAGTAGTAAGACTTATAAAATTGCCCCTCCTTGTCGAATGTTGTGATTTCTTCAATTTGAAACAATTTATCTTCTTCCTCCCACCTTTTCAAAAAATATTTAAAATTTATGGCTTATGTTTTGATCGGAGGGACTTTGTTGACGTGGTTGCAACATCACATTTTTGCTTCGCAACTCTCATTGGAAGCCGCCTAACATTTACTTCCTCACTATTCATGACCATATCAGTAAGAGCTTGTGAAGTAGTATTAAAGGTTACCAATGCATCTAAGAGCATTCTGTCTTCTGGAGATATCATCGGGCTACCTCTATGAAGCTGTAGTTGACGCTGCTGCTCTCCAGCTGTTAAAGTCACTGGACTCGTGGTAACTGTCGTGTCTTTGGGAAGCTGCTGCCTAATTTTTTTATTTGTCACTGCCTCTGAGATCACTGGACAGCTTATGCACGGATGTTGCTGTTGGGCTGTTAGTACATCCAGTGAGACTGATTTCGAGAGCACATGCTGCTGAGCTTCTGTATTTTGTTTTGTCAATACAATTGCTGCATTTCGGGGAATGAAGGCTGGAGCATTCAAGTTAAGCTTGCTATTTGGCAAAGTTGGCGAAGCTACTAATGGCATGTCATCACCACTGCTCTCAAAGACAACATAATCAGTCGAATCCCCATCGTCGTCATCCCCCCCAGTCCTCTTCTTCGTCGTCAACTTGATCACACAAATCAAGCTACCCAAACTCTCCATGTTCACCAAAAGAATGCTCCGACTGTGGAGGTATTTCAAACACGGTGGTGTTCAACTTGACTAATGGTTGTCCCACTATATTGATATGCACCATCATTGCATTTTGGGCATCCATTATGATCTTTTCAGCCTGAGGACTCGAAAAAAGCAATGTGGGCACATTGGTACTGTTGCCCGACAGTTCCTCCTCCAAATTTGTCTTTGAAGCATTTCGTTGAACATCCAATTCCATTCCCAAACTATGACTGCCCAGACCTTCGTTTGCAATGTTGGAAAGTGGAACAATTTCTTTGGACATTATATTTTCATTTGGTGTTGCGAAAGCAGGTTGTCCATCAATATTGAGATCCAGAGCATCGAACATATTTGAGTTGGCTACATCATTGGCGACCTTTGGTCGAAAACCTGAGCTCTGCTGTCTTTGCGAAACAGCAGTCTTTATGGTTGATTTTTTTGGTGTTACAACAGTCCAAACTTCCTTTTTTTTGATTGTATGTCGTCCCTTCCAACATCAAGTTTAGGACCAGATTTATGTTCCCCAGTTAAGGAGTTAAGAACATTATTTTTGTTCCCAAAGGTCTGGGAGTCAACACGTGAATTAGTGATCTAGTTGTGAATATCCAATTGGTGTACTTCAACTGATACATGAGATTGAATATTATGAGATTGAACATTATCTGCTAGCAGCGCAAGCATGTCACCTCCCTTGTCTTGCTCCACAGTAGGTCGATTGTCAACTTCACTATTATGTTTGTCATTCCCTGTTTGTCCAAAACCAGCAGGTCGAACATTAATAGCGTGCACAGCACCAGCAGTAGATGTAGCTGTGTGCATTCTTGTAAAAATCTTAGAGGCAGGGATATCTGTTGCAGCATTGAGTTGCCCCTTCCTAACCACCATGTCATCAGCTGGCCTCTTATCTGCCAATGCAGCTAGCTGTATTGTCATAAAAACCAACAACCAAATTCCTACTACCTGCAATCTTATCACTGTGTACAGCGATCTGCTGCTCCTGCGACTTGCTACTGTTGGCATTCAAAAGGTCTTTTGGCACCACACTTTTAACCGCTCTCTTGGAATTCAAAAGGTCTCTCGCATCCCCTTTTAGTTGCTCGACAGTGCTCTTATTAGCCACTGGCAGCTTGGGATTAGAAGTGTTTGCAAAGCCTTTCTCTCCAGATTTTATTTTCAAGAATCGACAAGATTTTTCGTCATGCCCTTGATGTTTGCAACAAGCGCAATACTTTGGCAGATTGTCATAAACAATCTGTTGGTAATAAGTAATAGCTTTCCCAGTAGCTTTGTCGACGATGCGCAACTTAACCTTGTTCGGATGCTCGTCTAACAAATCAAGCAGAACCTTGACCCTAGCAGTGCTCGGTCTGGTTCTCTCTTGTGTTTCCTTGTCTACTGCAAGTGCTTTACCCACAGCAGAGGCGATAAACAGTAGGGATTTCTTCGCAAAGAAATTAGGTGGCAAAGCTGGCAGTGAGATCCACACGACAGCCATAGATGTTTCTTCTTTCGGATTGAACTGAAAAGTCCATGGGAAGGTTTTGAAGAAATATTCAGCTCCTTTGGTTATAAGACATCTAGTCGATTTTGACAAGAACTGGACATAGTCAGTATATAAATCGAAACGAACCAGTAGGTGTCGAAATTTAAGCAGTCCGATGTTACAGCCCCCTTGCACTTCAAATTGCATCGAGAACAATCGCCGAATCTCTTGCATTTCTGGTTTTTCGTAAGAAAACTTCAAAACGACTGCTTGGTGTAGTCCTTCTTCTCGAATGAACTCATTTACCTCATCTATGGTGAATTCCACAGTAGGTTCTCCATGGATGACAGAAACTGTACAGAGTTCTGTTTTCGATGTCATCGCAGCCGATTGTTTTTGATGAATCGTTGCTACGTAAGATTGTTTTGGATTGGGATTATGTGTTGTTATATTAGAGATTGGATTTGTCTCTCCCACAGCCAAAGGCTGGGGAGAGATACCGCAGCCATGGCTGCTCACGAAAATCGCCAAATTGGGGTTTATCAAATCGCCGGGTTTCCTTTTTCGCCAGATTTACAACCTAGTCTTTTGAACGTTACATAAAGATGATTTCTAGGGTTCGTTGTTGCTTGAAGCGATTGTTGCACCGGAGCGGAGCCAGGTAAGCAGACTCATCTCCGATTTTGGTAGCTAAATTTCTAATTGAACCTCTTTGAGATATAATTATAGCAAATAAAATAAATATATGACAAACAAATTATAAAAGAGTAGGAAGTAGGAACGACCAACCAAATATAACCGTATAATTGAGGTGAAGTTAAAACATAAATCTTCACTTCAATTAATAAGTTGAATATTTGATAATCGAAAAACTTCAACAAATAGCTAAATTGATATCTCAACCAAGTAGCACCTCCAATTTACCCAATACTTGATAATTGAAAACTTCACCAAATAGCCAAATATAACTTTAATAGCAACTCCAATTAAAACTTGATAAAGTAGCCAAATTATATAATTTTGACAAATAGCCAAAGTAGCAAATAGCAATATTGTAGAGAATTAGAGAGAATTAGAGAGAATTGGATGATTTGTGTGAAAAATATGATGAGATAATGGGTATTTATAGGAAAAAAAATAGTTAGGAGTAGTTATTGGGAAGTGACCGTTTTTAGCCGTTGGACAACAGCTAGGAGGTCAAAAGAGCCGTTGCCGGCGGCTAGTTAACGGACAAAATTTATCTCTTTTTTAACGGACGAACCGTCCCGCTATCGGGGCCGAGTTCGCGTAACTGCTAATAATCCGGTTTCCGATCCCAATCTGGTCCGGTCCGATAGAAACGGAACCATTAGCCAGCCTCAATCATGTTTGGTACTTGAATTGGGTCCCAAGGTACGACAATCTTAGCATACCACATGGTCCCGTAAATTCAGTTCTATAGTACTACAAGACTTCATTAGAGCCGATAATTCTTTAGCAGTCTATATTAGGAACCACAACCATAGTACCATTAATCAAGACTAAAATGAATTTTCTTTTTACTAAAACTTTTCCAGTATTATGATATTTAGTACTCCACTTATTATGTAGATTTTTAACATTCCAATTAACTTTTTCCTAATTAAGAAATTGATAATTTAATTCACATTGAAAGTTACATTTCTCCGGTAATGAATTTAAAATTTAGATACCATGAGTTCTAAATTGAGAGTGGATTTTGAAATACATATCTATCATCTAATTCTTTATATTTTTGCTTTTCGCATATATACGAGGTTCTAGCAGAAAGTCATGAATTTTGCCGAACTCACATAACTACTCCATCTGTAATTGTAAACCTTCATATCTTTAGTTCCATCATTTTCTCGGAGGAAGGAGTAATACTTTAAACCTAGCAAGCAAGAATACAAACTGCCACCTTCTATGGACCAACAATTTTGAAACGCTTCCAAATATAGTAGGGAGCAACTTGCTAATTTCACTGGGTGTAGGGTGTGTTTGGAAAGAAGGAAAATATATTTTCTTGAAAAATACTTTTTTAGAAAATAAGTGATTTTCTTATTTATTTTTCGATATTTGTTAGCTAGCAGAAAATATTTTCAAAAAACATTAAGTAAATACTATATGAGACGAAATAGATAAGGACAGGGGAGGATGGTAGATCGGGGACTAAGGACCGGAGTGGCAGTGACGATGTTTTGACTAACGATATTTAGTATTATATTTTCAGTTTGTTGTTATTTTGGAATTGATTTTTGAGCAAAGGATTACTAACATAAGCATCACAATTTTGTACTCTCGACTATTGTCAAATGAAATTTCTCCATAGCACAGAAAAGAAACAACTTATGTCCTCATCACTTGGAATATTCTACTTGCTACATACAGGTGCAACAGTACTTCTGCTATTCAGTCCTTCTACCTTCGGCGCCGACACAAAGGTAGCTGGGCCTTCTTCGGATGCGGCGTACGATATTGAATTTAAACACTCGTTGGAAGCAAAGGCGAAACAAGAATTTAAAATTTTTGCATTTGAAATTGTAATTCGTTTAAGTTTCTAAATTTTAAATGAGTAATTTGTATAATGAGTCAGTTAGGTTCTGTTTTCTTTGGACAGGCAAAAAAGAAAGATCGGGATGATGAATTCTTGAAGAAATATAGTATAAATCAGATTTCTTTTTAACACAAGGTAATCTGAGGTGGCTCTTCTTGTTCCCTCGCGCCATCGACTAATCCTCTAAAAAGGAAAATCTACCATGCGTAATATAATTGATGCTGTATTATATGGATGAGACATTTTAGGTTCATATTTTCAAAAAATCATTTATAACTACATTAAATTCAAATCTTGACGTCTATCCGTTCAGATTAAAATTAGTTTTATCTTTTTCAAGCATAGTCAATAGCTAAACTTAAATATTCAAGTACACGTTGCTTCACATTAGGCGCCAATCAAGGTAACATATCTTAAAATAATGTCACAGCAATGCTTCTAACTTTAAAGATTCGGTGCTCATTTATTAGCGCATGGAGAAAAACCTCTTCTGCGGGACTACATTTTTCTCCCAGCATCCGAGCCTGTTTCCCTGAGGTACAACATCATCCATCATCCTCTCCAAAATTTCAATCAAATTTCAACTTGATTACACTTACTGATTCATGTCCTGGCATTCAACACCAAATTATCTTATCCTACGTACGGTGGTATAAACGAGGTTTTCAGAGGTCGTTTGATACACGGACTAAATTATCCTAGGATTATAATCCCTATACTAATTTATCCCACCTGAGAGATGGAATAATATAATCCCAAGTTTGATGGAATAAAGTGGGATAAGATGGGATATCTTGTATTAAGACTGGGATTAAATTTATACCATGTTTGGTTGGCTCCAACCAAACATGTTATAAATTTAATCCCACACCTTATCCCATCTTTTTCCGCGTGCCAAACGACCCCTCTAAGATTTAATCATATCCGTAGGGCATCACACCACATGATAGAGTTATCAATATGGTGTATTGAACAATATCTAACCAAATGAAGTCAATTGCTAATCAACTTAATCAGAAAATAATGATAAGTGAAAAAAGTCAAAGTTACCTGCCATAAAAATGGCATTTCACACGCATACAGTCACCGCTCACTATAAAGAAGAAATGGCAAGAGTCTCAGACAAATAAATCTGGTCTTTTCCCTTGCCCTTAAAATGAGAAGGCATGATTCCCTAAACGGAAGAGATACAATCAACTCTGTTAAAGATGATAGTCCTCAAATGTAGGAACAACAGAAGTACGTAACAGAACTGTTAAACAAAGAACCACATATGAACTTGGATTTTATATCCAGACTGGAATCATTTAACACTATGTGATAAGCATTAAGCATTTTGAGAATATATATAAATAATCATGCCTCCAAAATATTTCAAAAAAAAAAAAGATGAAAATAAAAGAAAATAGAAGTCTAAATATGAAATGCTGATGCTTTTTAACTTCAAAAATACCAACTGGGATGGAAGATCTAATTTCTTTTTCTTTCCTCCTGCTCCCCCTCCCACCAAGATCCTAAAATGTTGTATTGCATTGACAAAAGTGAGGGATTCACCTACTTCTCATAGAACATTTTTCCCATACGGGGGGACAAGGGCCCTTAATTAGTGAGGCGAAAGCAGCTTTCTCACATTTACAGTAATTTTTCTACAAATCAGAGTCAAGTATAATGCCCATTATCTATCATGTCCAAGTCCCAATTTATGCACTTTAGCTTCTGGAATATCAGAGGTCATTATAGATTCATACGCTATTTTGTTTTCGAGTAATAGCATAGGAATTCCACCGAACATATAGCCTATTCCATTCCTCCTACACCTCATTATATCAAGCCCTAAAGATCAAATAGAATACTTATTACCTCACAAATCCCTGCAAAGTTACAAAAGTATAATGCATCTCTGATGTAGAGTAAGGAATTGCAATTGGAGATTAAATGAGTATCAAGTATTATAATGGTTTTCATACTCAACTTTCTCTTATCTTAGGAAGGACTTAACGAGGTAGAACTCCATTAATAGTGATATGTTTTTGCACATTGCTCAAGATCAACAGAACTATCATGTTAGCCACTGACCTCTTCATCAGTACTGTGTTAAGGACTAGGAGCTGACAAAATTGTAGGATTATAGCTCAAATTTCTCTTGTAGAAACTGAAGAGCTGATCTGCACCTATCTCAGGATCATCCTCTTGGGGAAAGAGAGGAGCACCAGGCATTTCAACATAGTTGCTCACCCTGAGAGCTTTTACTTCTGCTTTTGACCTCTTTCGAGAACCTACAATTTCCAGAATAAGGACCAGTATCCAACTATCCACCTCGACAAAAATTGGAAAAATCCCACTTTACTGGGTCAAGTAAACCAGTCAAGAAAGCAGCAAGAACGCAGGCAACCAACTAGCCGCTCCATAAGTGCATATCTGCGCTCAATGATATTGGGAGTCACAATTTCCTTCTCATTGCTAACATATACTATTTTATATCATCCAAACAAAGACATTTAGGTATCTTGATAGAAAAGTCCAATTGAATCGCCTAAAGTGAAATCTCTTTTAGCCTAGTCTTCTTTGTTCCTAGTCAGGTTCTTAAGACATTGAGACAAAGAGGGTTCATCGTATAATTTCTGTGATATAAAAAGAAGTTTATCCCACACCCTTACTGTGTTTCACTTCCCCCGCTCACGAACAGACACTTGGCCTAGCTCGTTGAATCTCAGTAACTATTAAGCTTTTGTTAAAGGACTACCTATTGTAGAGAAGATCTCCTTGACTCACAAGTATTAGGAGAATATATTTTATATTAGGAAAGTATATTTTATATTAGGAGAATATATTTTATATTAGGAAAGTATCTTTATTATTCCATATCTTCCATTGATTTGATTTAGTTCCTATACTAATCCCTATTGGTCTTTGATTTGTATTCTAGCACTATAAATAGGGATCATGTAAACCATTGAGAATCAATAAAGAAGATCATATTCCTTCATGGTAATCAGAGCCTTTTTACTTTAAATTTTTTTTTTTTTTTTCGCCCATCCCCTCATCATGGGTGATGAACCGGCAACTACTAACAACAACAACTCTATTGCCGACAAACAACCACTACACCCG
>MCJB01013104.1:139628-292721 GCA_002018475.1 Nicotiana obtusifolia | reverse complement strand
CTCCCCTCGATCAATCCGTTGCATCTTCTTAGGATACCCACCAGATTTTCGTGGCTACCGTTGCTATGACCCCATCTCCGGGCGAGTTCATCTCTCACGTCATGTTGTCTTTGACGAACATACGTTCCCATTCAACGAACCTTTATCACCCACAACTTATACATTCTTAGATGAACCTCTTCCACATCTTTCACCATTCTTCCAACCTACATTCACACCCACTCCATCAACCGGCCCAACCGCCACACTCACATCTCCACCCAATAATCCTTCATCCATTCCATCAACCAACACCACCCAATCCCTCCCAAAAACTGCATCCACTGACCCATCCCCATCCACAACCACTACACCCACCAATAATCATCAAATGCAAACCCGTGCCAAAGCCGGGGTTGTCAAACCCAACCCTCGCTACAACCTAGTCGCAACCTCCACCATCTCACTGGTCCCCACAACCTATGTTAAAGCCCTATCGGACCCTAACTGGCTATGTGCCATGAACGATGAATTTAGTGCCTTGCAGGTTAATAATACATGGGAATTGGTTCCAAGACCGACGGATAGACCGGTTATCCGCTCAATATGGTTGTTCCGTCACAAGTTTAAATCTGATGGCACCTTGGATCGGTATAAGGCACGTCTTGTATGCAATGGCAAATCTCAGACTATTGGAATTGATTGCACGGAAACTTTTAGTCCTGTGGTGAAACCAGCAACCATTCGTACAGTTTTATCATTTGCGGTATCGAGGTCCTGGCCTATTCACCAACTTGATGTGAAAAATGCTTTCCTAAATGGCGACTTGCAGGAAACGGTCTTCATGAATCAACCTCCAGGTTTTGTTCACCCTCAGTTCCCTAACCATGTTTGTCGTCTCCGGAAATTCCTATATGGTTTAAAACAGGCACCAAGAGCGTGGTACTCACGGTTTTCTTCATTCATCACATCTCTGGGATTTCGAAGCAGCACGTGTGATACATCTCTATTCATTTATAAGAATGGGGAACAGCTCGCCTATCTGCTACTATATGTCGATGACATTGTCCTCACGGCTAACCAACCAGCTCTCCTCCACAGTATTATCTCCTGGCTTTCTAATGAATTCGCCATGACCGATCTAGGTCAGCTCTATCATTTCCTTGGCATCACAGTTACCCGAGACCATCAATCTCTGTTTCTCGGTCAGTCACAGTATGCCCGGGATATTCTACACCGGGCAAGTATGACGGCTTATAAGCCCTGCCACACTCCTGTTGATACCAACTCCAAGCTTAGTGCTACTGAAGGGGAATTATTATCAGATGGGTCTCTATACCGCAGCATAGCCGGGGCATTACAGTATCTTACAATTACTAGACCAGACATCTCTTATGCGGTTCAACAGATTTGCCTTTTCATGCACGCACCAAGAGAGCCACACCTTGCTTTCATGAAACGGGTCTTGAGATACATTCATGGCACTATAGATCTCGGTCTTCGGATTTCAGCATCTCCTGATCATACTTTGGTCGCCTACTCTGACGCCAACTGGGGGGGATGCCCGGATACTAGACGTTCTACATCAGGCTATTGCATATTTCTGGGAAACAATCTCATCTCTTGGTCGTCAAAACGACAACCTACGATATCCCATAGGAGGGTAGCAAATGCCGCAGCTGAAGCTACATGGATCCGTAATTTGCTTCTTGAGCTTCATGTTCCGGTCCTCAAAGCTACGGTAGTTTATTGTGACAACGTCTCAGCCGTTTATTTGTCAGGCAACCCCGTGCAGCACCAGCGTACCAAACACGTAGAAATGGATATTCACTTTGTTCGGGAGAAAGTTCAGATCGGTCACATTCGAGTTCTTCATGTGCCGTCTTCATCACAGTATGTGGACATCTTTACTAAAGGACTCCCGAGATACGTATTTGACTCGTTTCGATCCAGCTTAAACGTTTCAGCCTACCCACGTTCAAACTGAGGGGGACTATTAGGAGAATATATTTTATATTAGGAAAGTATATTTTATATTAGGAGAATATATTTTATATTAGGAAAGTATCTTTATTATTCCATATCTTCCATTGATTTGATTTAGTTCCTATACTAATCCCTATTGGTCTTTGATTTGTATTCTAGCACTATAAATAGGGATCATGTAAACCATTGAGAATCAATAAAGAAGATCATATTCCTTCAACAAGATGGCTTTGAATGATTGGGCATCTTAACCTAAAGACCTCAAAAGTTGTAAGGATCTATTATGTGGGAAAGAATGAATCGCCGGGGCACACAATTACCATGATTGATGGCTCTCCAATGAGTTTCACCGGCCACAGCAGGAGAGTAGTTGGTCCCTTAGTGTCCCTCTTAGCAGACCGTACCTGCAATAACACATAATCAATCAAACAAAAAGGTTAATAGCATTTGCAAATGTGGAGAAAATCCTATTCAATATGAAAATTTGTGACTCGGAAGTTGGATGTTCTAGCAGTCAAAACATAAAGTTTATCCAATGGATAATATGCAGCAGAATCTACAATTGGCTTATAATTCGACAAGAATAAAAAAATTATTGAATATAGACTAGTTCAGGCACTTCACAATCGTGTTGTCCTTTTATTATCTATGTTGATCTTAGGCCAGCAGGCATCACAGAGCTAGCTGTTGAGATTTCTATTAACAAGATTGAGAAGGAGCAAGGTCGGGAAAGATCTAGGTTCACCTTGCTTCCCTATTAGAATATCTTCCAAAACCAATAGGAGGTCAGAGCACCTAGGTGGGAGCAAATAGCAGCAGGCTTAGCAAGCCCTTCTCTGTAACACGAACTGCTTCTATAGCAGCATTATATCATCTCTCATCTGATTCATTTGTTTGAAAGTATTAGCAAAGCACACTCCTATACCCCCAATAGAAATGGAGCGCTCTGAAACTATCAACGAATTTGGACAAGCATAATCTAGTGCAGAAGTGGCATAAAGTGAGCCATTAACAACAGATACATTGCACAACCTTTTGGACAAACTTCAAAATAAACTTTCCAAACGAAAAACCAAGAAGTGTAGTGCTGTGCTTGATTTAGAAGAGAATCATTATAAAACCAATTATGAATTTGAATTTTAGAATCAAGCAATCCAAAACAATGATACATCATTATAGATCAGCTTCTATGAAACTTCAGGCACTGACAAATTGGTTAAATTACCTGTGACAAGACAAGAGGGAGGGGATGGATCATGACTGCAGTTATATTGCTCATGACACAAGAATCATAAGTCAAATGGGAAGAAAGGAACAAGAATTTCCAATTTTGGTCTTTATGTTATAGTAAAAGATAAAAGAAAGTGAAAATGGACTTGCTAATTGGTCAAAATTTGTCTTTAAATTTTTATTCAGAAAATTATACATATGGTCTGTTTCCCAACTATGTTTCTTTTGTTCCTGGTCCCAGAACTCCTATTGCAATATATGTCTTGTCGTTCAATTCCTCAATAAAAATAGAAAGGATAATAAGCAGCAGTGACCTCGGGTATGCAAACAAGAACATTTTGCAAAGAAAAAATTACAAACTTGTGACACATTTTGGTTTTAGCCATATTTTCCTGATACTTTGCAGTTAGAAAAACAGACATTTATGCCTTTCACTCATAAAAATGTACTGCATACCAATCTAATACCATCAACAATGCCATACGATTAAGTAGTCTCCCTCACACTATTTTCATTTGCATCTGTGATCTGATTAATAAGACTAGCATATTCAGCAATAAAAGATGTGGCTCCAGAAGTGAACAGACATGCTGCATAAAGCAAAAACCAAATTAATGCACCGCAATCTCAGTGCCATTACGCCTCAGTTATTAAATAAGTAGAATCCTCATATAGCAGACCCGAAGAGCTGGAAGGAGCAAAATTCCATCTGTTATTTGATTGCTTCTTTTCCATATTCTTTCATTGCAATGGCTAGAATGGAGCACTCCACAGCATCCATAATGTGGGTCCTTTATTCACAGTCAATGTTGTTTACCCTGAAAATGGGACTGTTACCAATTTGATCGGACCATCAATCATCAGTCACCAATAATCTCTGCAAGAGCAAGAACCTTCTTTGAGAGAATGAAACCGACTTCTATCCCTAACCACAATATCCAATTTGTAGACTTTAGATATCGACTTCATAAAACTATGACAATCTTTGCACACTCTTAAATTCTTTATAATTCGTATGGTGCTTCCCTTGCATAACCTTGCCATTCCAAAAGCAACAGCCAGTTTCTCGCTGTGCTTAGACAGTGTATCTTCCTTTTCTTCCTCTTCTATATCATGCAAAACACTGCCTAGCTCTGGAACATAACCACCTTCTACTTTAAGTTTTAATGTTATCTCACTTAGCTTATTATAAGCCTCTTCAGTAATGTCATTTAGTTTATCCCCCGCGACAAAACTGTACATGACCTTGTCCACTTCAATCATGCTCCAACCAGGAGTTTTCTTCATATTCTTCTCAGCCATTAATCTCCTCACCGTATCAACATTCTTCCATTTCCCTGCAACTGCATAAATGTTCGACAACAAAACATGATCACCAGAGTTGTCTGGATCCAACTCAGAGAGTCTTTTCTTTACTTGCTCAGCCAATTCAATGTCACCAAAAAAGCTGCAAGCCCCAAGAAGTGTGCGCCAAATAATGGCATTGGGTGGTACTGGCATTTGAACCACAAAATTATATGCCTTATGAAGCTGACCAGCCCTGCCATACAAATCAACCATACAACCATAATGCTCAATTGTTGGTTCAATGTTATAAATTCCTGTCATTTTACTAAAAATCTCATGACCTCTTTCAAGTAAACCAGCATGACTACATGCATAAAGGACCGAAATAAAAGTGATCTCGTCAGGTCTGGTCCCTGATTCTTCCATCTTGTGAAAAAGTTTTATCGCCTCTTCACCATATCCTTGCATTGCAAAGCCTGCAATCATAGAAGTCCAGGAAACAATGCTTTTCTTCCCAGGCATTCTCTCAAAGACAAGACGAGCCATCAACACATTTCCACACTTGGAATAAGTATCCAAAAGTGCATTGTTCACAGAACTAATCCAAGAAAACCCCATTTTCTCTATAAATGCATGGAAAACTTTCCCAAAATCAAATGCACCAGCTTGAGCACACGCAGATAAAACACCCGTCAAGCTCACTTCATTCGGCCTATTTCCACTCCCAACCAACTCCCTGAAAACCCGAAGCGCCTCATCAAAGTATCCATTATGAGCAAATCCAACAATCATAGTACTCCAAGAAACATCATCTCTATTCGGCATCCGCAAGAACAACACCTTCGCACGCTCAAGATCCCCTGCTTTAGTATGCCCCGCTAGCATCACATTCCAAGTAGTCAAATCCCTGCACGGAGTTAAACCAAACAGTCTATCTGCACCACTCAAATCATTCCCACGAAAATATGCTGTAATTATCGCATTCCACGCCACGACATTTGGTTCGTTCATTTCATCAAACACCTTCCGAGCAAATTCAACAAATCCACATTCCCCATACATACTAACCAATGTAGTCCCAACGAAGAGATGGGTATCGAGCCCACGAACCATAGATTGACAATGCAGCTGAAACCCAGTTTTCAAACACCGCAAATTCGCCGCTGCTTTGAGTGCAAAAGCGAAAGAGAAACTATCCGGAGGGGAATATGATTCTCGTAGCATGCGAGCGAACGAGCTGACGGAGTTATTGGGTGAGTCTGACTCGGATTCACCTCGGATGAGGGTGTTGTACATGAACACATCTGGGTTTGGGTAGTGGATGAAGAGACGGCGAGCGTAATCAATAGCGTCGGAGATTTGAACGGCGGAAAGAAGTAGGATTTTTGCGGCGATTAATGTGTCGGTTTCAAGGCCGGATTTGTAAACGAAGGCGTGGATTTGCTTGAGGTTTCGGAGAGTTGTGCAGTTGCTTAATAAAGAAAGGCAGAGATTTTCTGCTGCACTGTTCATTTTTGGAACTTCATTTCAAACTTTTTGGAGCGAAAAGTATAGCCTTTCAGAAAGGCAAACGACACGATGCTACTACAGGTCATATTTGCCCCTCTATTGTCCCAAAAAATAAGTTACTAGCAAATAAAACTACTATAATCAAAATAAGATTAAATATCATAAATCTAAAATTAGTCTAGATTCTTTCTTTTACATAAGAATGGACAGAAAGAATATTATCATATTGCTATCTTAGAGTGACCCGAGCTCAACTTTCCATGTGACCTCTAATGTAAAAAAACGAAACAAAATAAAAAATTGATATTTAACTTGTAAATATAGCAAAAAATCCCCATAACTGGAAATCTTACTAATACAATCTATTGTCTAAAAGATATTATTAATGTTGTTATTCAGATAAAAAATTCACTAGACAAAAAGAAAAAAAAACTTAAACAATATGTTTAAGGAAAACTTCTAATATATCGAAGATAAAGTATTAGTTGAAGCATTGATACTCGTGAAAATTCTCACAGTTAGACTTAGATTTAGATTTATATTGAAGGCTTAGAGAAAAATAGTTATTCCTGAAGATAAACCAAATAGGCATGCTATTGGCTTATGCATACAACAAATAGTATTATTTTTTCTTTGCATCAGAATTAATATGGATTAAATCATAATTTTGAAAGGCACGATAAAATTATAAAGCAGCTTCTTTTGGCCAATTGGATATAATTTAGAAACATTATGTTCCTTGAAAATATAAAGCTCCAATCTATTTGATTATGTTCCATTGACAATGGTGATTATATGCAAGCAAAATCCTATAAAAGTGTTTGTCTATATAATATGATTCATAAAAGCAAAGGATTCATATAAGATAAAAATATGTATAGCTCAAATAAAAAAGGAAGAGGACTACCGACTTTATTTCTATAGTTTCCTATATATTCTCTTTCAATTTTAATCTTTTTATATCTGATAAGACTTCTAAACCTAATGGAGTTCTAAATGTACGGAATTTGTTTCCTACTTTGATTTTCCAATTTTTGTGTCACTTTTTTAACATTATATAATTCTATGTCAAAGAATGGAGATTTTCAAACCTAAAAAGAACTCTAGGGGCATGATTTCCTTTTTTGGTGTTATTACTCTTTCAAATAAGAAAGGATTTATGAATACCCAAAATTTAGTTGATTTTGAATTTCTAAATATTAGGAAAGTAACTTAAGTTATAATTATATCAAATGTGAAATATGTTTTTAAAGGGTGAAAAAGGCGAACGACATTACGCTAATGACCTTCGAGCAATTCTTTAATCAAGAAATTTTAAAAATAATCTTTTTTTACACTTCTAATTAAAATACTTCTAGGAAATCATATAAAAGAAACTTCAACAGTCCCTTAACCAACCCACACTTAAGCTCTTGTTCGTACTCGAGCAATTTAAAATCTTGCTAACCCAACCAATGCAACATAAGACATCATGTATGGAGGACCATTTTGTAATTTTATACACTACACCTACGACCATGGTTGATACCAATAATTAAGCCACTGCATACACTTTCCAACTTCTATATGCTAAAGTATAATCTAATTCAAACAATCAAACAAACTGCCTATAACTACCCCGTCTCAAAGACTGACTAGTCGCCACTAAGCATTCTCAACCCATGTATCCATCAACAAGAGAAGTTTACTAAAGTCACATATCCATCATAAAATCCTGTGTCTCTCCAAAGAACAAGAGAGTATATAGTCTGCACATTCAAATATGAATTCGAATATAATTTAAGGTCATCTCATATATGAACAAAGAATCACGCACTCTCATGAAAAAATTCATGTAAATCCTCAGGTCGTACCATAGGCTTGCTCGTAGTGGATGTCTTTGCTAATTAGGTCTTTACGGGTTATAATGTAGGCCAAGGGATGAGTAAGATATATTTGGAATAGTGGCTAACTCTTCTAAGCACTTTAATACACTACACTTAACTTTCAAGTGCACACTCTTCATGACCAACTCGAAAAATGCCACAAAACTACTGTCACGACCCGAAATCCCAACCGTTGTGTCATGATGGCGCCTATGTAACACCCTGAAAAATTTTGAAGTATTTTAAGACCGTTAAGAAGATTGACGTGTGCTAATTATATTAATTCGGGTATGAACAGGACTAATAATATGAAAGATATCAATTGATCATGCTAATATATGTACGAGGTGCATTAAGAATGGTTTATGGTGTAAGAAGAGGCCTAAGGCTAAGTCAAGTTGGAAACTATATGATGGACTAAAGTTTCAAATGAGTTTGCACAAGACCCGATTTTAAACTTATACAAATCCCAAGATATAAAGAGTTATAAGGTTCACAACCTATCAAATGATACGTCTACGAGTCTAGTTTTCAACTCTTGAAATGGTTTGTCATTTGAAGGTCCCTACAAGGAGTTATAACCTTTTTATCAAAGAGTGAAAGACCAGCCATGCAGCTATGCGAGCTATGCATAGTTATGCAAATTTGCGTAGGTATTTCAGCATGTTAACAAAATAGAGAAGGGCTGTACAGCTATGCAAGGGGCATGCGTAGCTACACAAGGCACAAATTGCATAAAAGTGACAATTTCGGGGAGAAAGAAATCAATTTCATTTTGGAGCTAGGTCTTGATTCTAGAGAGAAGGAGGAATTCTCCCACCATAAATAGACTTCAAGGAACGTTTATTTGGTATAATAATAATTATATAACATTATTTGATATAACACTAACATTATTATGGATCATAATCCATAGAAAATCGGTTAAATATTCAAGAACATCAAAAAAAGAGAAAAGTGAAATTCTTCCACCAAGAGGTAATTCCTTCACTTGAGCTTCACATATATGAAATATTGGAGTATGGGTAGCATGTTTATGAAGTTTATTTGAAGTTATAATGGAGTATTATATAAACTCTAAGAGTGGATCTTGAAAATAATATAGTGGTGGATTGATATAAAAGGAATTGTTTTAAGTTTTTAATGATGCCAATATTACCTAATTGATGGACGAATTGAAAGGAGAATCGCCATTTTGGCTAAGAAATAATACTAGTTCATGAATTGGATATTCTTAAACCTAGGGTTTTGTTTGAGAAGGCAATGAATAGGCGTTGATGATATTGGGTAATTAACGTAGTATCATTAATGACTCCAAATAAGTATTTAATGATAAGAATGAAATTATAGGCTAATGTGTGAACCTACTGGATAATTTGGGATGGTTGAAGGCTTGTTGCCGAACTGTGAAGCCTAAATGGATATTTATTAATCTTTTTCATGTTTGTTTTGATGTAGTTGGGATATCTAATGGTAAATATTGAATTATTGGTGATATTTGGGCATTTTAATCAATTGGAGGGGTGTAATATTATTTGACGCTTGAAGGTTGAGGTAAGTTGACTAAGACTTACGCTTCTTAAGGGATTCTCTTTAAAAGCATGTCTTGAGTTGATACATTGTATTATTTGTAAACGTACATCAGTACTTGTGGGGAAAAGTGAGAAAGATATCACCATATCTTTCTAAATTATTGCTTATGAAATATCATGTAATTTTATAAAAATCTTGTTTTCAAAACTTGTTGGCAAAATAACACTTAAGAAAAATCTTATAAGTTTTATTAAAACTTATATATTTTATTAAAACTTATAAGTTAATAAGAGTATAAAATGCTTGAGTGTTGAAGATATATTTTCATGAAAAAATTTGTCTTTTAAAATTTCAACAAAAAAGCATTTGTTGTATATTTGGATTGATGTTAAATTGCTAAAGGTTTTAACATGAAAAATGTTCTTTATTTGATTTTATTCGAATAGTTTGGATTGGCTATGAAAATTGTGATTTGATAAAAATAGATCCTTTGAGATAATTATGTTATAAATCTATTTTTGATATGTTAAATATTTTGGGAGTTACTAGTTGAGACCACTGAGATTGGTTCGAATATTGAGTTCGTTATCATAGAACTACACGTACCGGTGTAGGGACACATTCCAAGTCTAAGCCGAGGTTAGCGGGATAAAGTCCCCCATTCAGGGGGCAAATGATCATTACTTAAAGTAATGAGGTTAAGTCGACTCGTACAGTACTACGGGAAGTCTCCCAGACAAGTAGGGTCAAATACGTGTTGCTAGGTTGATCGCTTAGTAGCTGTTCATTATGTCAGTGTCGGTATAGTATTCTTGGTGAAAGATGAAAGACAGTTTTCTTATGTTTAGGCCTAAGGAGCCGAAAATGATTTCATTGACTTAATGAGATTGAAATGGTTTTATATGATTTCTATAAAAATCTTGGGTTGATAGAGACGTTCTAAAAACTTTATAGCATGACTTACATTTTACTTATCCTTTACTTAAAATGACAAAGAGCATGATTTATATAACTATTAATCACTTTATGTCAAATATTAGTTGCATTATTTTTAGAAAAATTTTGTCCCAGGAACTTGAGATAGAGAGAGTCTATGACACTTATTGAGTACCGCTGTGGTGTACTCAGCTCTCAGGGGGGCCCCCTTCACGGCCCCACTTACTTTACATGTTTCAGGACAAGGTATGATACGCGACATGCTAACAGGTCTAGGATGACTCTCTTTTCGAGCTATATGGTGAGGCACCACTCTTATTTTGTAGTAGCTATTATGTTATTGTTCTTAATTTATGTTAGTCGAGCATTACCCGAAGTGTTTAATTCTATTTTTTGATATAGAGGCTTCATAGATAGTTCTGAAAAATTGTAGTAATAGGGTTGTACACGACATACATGAAAAGATATTTATTTTACTTAGTTTCATATCTTTATTCACAGTCAATGTTATTTTACTTGTTGAGTTGAAAAATTATTTCATCATTTAACTTGAAAATATATATGATTTTCAAAGAGCTTCCGCAGTTAAATTGGTTTTCATACATATGGTTTGGGTGCATCATATAGGTTGATTCGCTCAGGTCGAATAGTGTGCAGGGTACCAGTCACGTGGATGTGGATCGTGACAGCCTAACATCAAATTGAAAGCAAGCCATCATAAATAGATAATATAAAAAAAATTAATAGATATCCCATAACTGATTAAAGACATCACATAAACCATCCCAAGATTTTGGTGTCACTAGTACATGAGCATCTAGATCCATCTAAATACAAGGTTTGAAAGAAATACATCAATGTCCAAAATAAAATGGAAACAAAAGAAATAGGAAATGACTCTAAGGCCTGCGATCGGAATGTAGCTCTACCTCGAATCACTAACTGGTATCTGCTAAGTGCCTCTCGGAATTCCATCGGTACCAACGTCAAAATTTGTACAAGAAGTATAGAAGTATAGTACGAGTACAACTGACCTAATTACTCAGTAAGTGTCGAGCCTAACCTTGATGAGGTAGTAACGAGGCTAAGACAAGACACCTACTAAAAGCCCGTGCAGATATATACATAAAGCAAAGAAAATAACAAGTAAAATATTAAAAGTAATAACAGGGTGGGGGCATATAAAAACGGGCAACAATCGGAACAATAAGTACAGAATCACCAAGTAAGTTTTTTTCTGAATTAATCTACAAAACCACCAAGTTAAAGTCACAATCTAAGTATCAAGTAGCAATAAAATCATCAAACTACACGACATCACCCTTTCTGCTTTTACTCTCAACCTCATCATATAATATAAATGCAATTGCACGGCATGGCCCTTCATGCTTTTACTCTCATTCTTACCATGTAATATATATATGAATAAAGCATGTGCACGACATCACCCTTCGTGCTTTAATCCTCACATTCACTCAATCAATGATAACAATATGCAAATATGGCATGACAACACCTTCGTGATTTTCACTCTTCCTCACCAAGCAACATTAATAATCCAAAGTATCAACCAAGGTGAGAAGCAAATTTCAACTTCAACCATGGTGCTAGAATAAGCAAATTCAACTTTCAATATCACTACAACTTCAAAATAAGCAATAAACATGAAAGCGAACAATTAAAGAAGAACAATCTAACTAAGGCATGGAAGGCATAGTAAAAGAAACAACATGGTACAATAAGGCAATTTCCACCCGCATACTTTAACCCATGACAACATATAAATACTCGTCACCTTGCATATACGCTGTCCCCACAAATAATTCACGTAGAAAATAGACTCAACAAGTCCTAATTCCCTCAAGTCAATGTTAACCACGACACTTACCTCTTTCCTCAAGTAAAACAACAATCAATCATGGCCTTGCCTTTCGAACAAGCCTCCAAACTAACCAAATCTAGCCAATTATCGTTCAAACAATTCAAAATAAGCTTAAAAACTATCCATAAATGAAAAAGGTTCAACTTCGATCAATTTTGAAAAAGTCAACAAAATTCACCCCGGCCCCCTTGGTCGAAATTCGAGATTCGGACCAAATACCGATTATCCATTCACCCCTAGCCCGGATATGTGATTTGTTTTGAAATTCGACCTCAATTTGTGGTCTAAATTTTAATTTTTACAAAATCCCTAAATTCTATCCAAAGCCCCTAATTTATACCATGAAATTCTTATATTTGATGTTAAAAATTCATGAATAATAATTTAAATTGATTGAAAACTAGTTAAAGATGCTTGCCAATAAATTTGGGGAGAAAAAGTTCTTCAAAAATCACCTCTAGAAAGCTTAGGATTGAAAACTAGTGTAAAGTGAGCTAAGTCTCGATTTCTCAATCTTTTACCTAGATGCAGATGTCGCAAGATGTCCGTAATTGCGAGACACTGATCGCAAATAGTGCAGCAGACCCTCTATAGTCAAAAATACGACATATGTATCTCAAATGCGAAGAGCCCACCATCGCAAATGCGGATAAATGCTGTCCTAAATGCTTAGGGATCGCAAATGCGACCAAAATGTTCTCAAATGCGAATGTCCAGTATCCGCAAAAGCAAAGATGCCCTCGCAAATGTGAAGACACCCAGCTCAGCACCATTTCACAAATGCGATGCATTGACCGCAAAAGTGATGCTAGCATTTGCGAGCAGGATCTCGCAAATGCGAGATCTATAGACCCACACCACAACAGCTGCTACAAGCCATTCCAAAACTTCCCAAAACACATATGAACATGCCCACAAGTGTAATAACATCCTACAAACTTGCTTGCTACCTCAAATCATCAAAATAACATCAAATAATACGAATCGATCTCTAAAACTCTAAAGTTCAACTTAAAACTTAATTTTCACGATCCTTCACATAATGCACCGCAATGTGCTCGGGTCACCCCGGACACTAACCAAATGTGCATACAAATACAAAAATATCATACGAACCTACCGAAATCATCAAAATACTGATCCGAGGTCATTTACAAAAAATGTTGACCGTGATCAAGTCTAGCCTCATTTTAAGTCAAAATCACATTTTCTTCAATTATGTAAAAGTTTTCTGGAAAACGATGCGGACCGCACACGCAAATCAATAAATATCAAATAAAGCTATGAGGGGTCTCAAGAGCACAGAAATAAATGCTAGTACTCAACGGCTTATCGGGTCGTCATATTCTCCACCGCTAAAAGAAATGTTCGTCCTCGAACGGACTTAGAAAAGTACCTAAATTGGTAAAAAGGTGGGGGTATCTACTCCGTATATCGAACTCGGACTTCATGTAGCCTCCTAAATTGGCTGACCTCTCCATTACACTTTCACAAAAGGGAAACTCTTCGGTCTAAACTTACAAACCTGTCGGTCTAGAATAGCCGCCAGCTTTTCCTCATAGGTCAGCTTTTCATCAAGCTGCACCGTATTGAAGTCCAAAACATGTGATCTGTCCTCGTGGTACTTCTAAAGCATGAAAACGTGAAATAACAGATGTACCCCTGCTAGGAGGCAATGCAAGCCTATATGCAACCTCCCCAACTCTCTCCAAGATCTCAAACGGGCCAATAAACCTTGGGCTCAAATTGCTGTTCTTCCCAAACTGCAGCACGCCCTTCATAGGCAGCACTCAGAAAAGAACCTTCTCACCCAACATGTGAGCCATATCTTGAACCTTCTTGTCCGAATAACTCTTTTGCCTAGACTGGGTTATAAAAAGTCATTTCTAAATAACCTTAAGCTTTTCCAAGGCACCACAGACTAAATCAATGCCCAATAATCTAGCCTCACCGGGACCAACCAATCGGTGAACGGCATCGCCTCCAATACAAGTCCTCATATGGAGCCATTTGGGTGTTCAACTGATAGCTATTGTTGTAGGCTAACTTCACTAGAGGTAAAAACTGGTTCTTCTGACCCCCGAAATCCATAGAGCATGCCCAAAATATGTCCTCCAATATCTAAATAGAGCGCTCGAACTGTCCTTCCATTTGAGAATGAAATGCGGTACTCAACGCGGCCTGCGTGCCCAACTCACGCTGCATGACTCTCCAAAAATGCGATGTGAACTGCGTGCCTCAGTCAGAAATGATAGAAATGGGCACCCCGTGCAGGCGGATAATCTCTCAGATGAAAATCTGAGCCAACCACTCCGAATAATATGAATTAATCAGCAGAATGAAGTGTGCTGACTTAGTCAACGGATCCACAATAACCCAAACTGCATCATATTTCCTCAAGGTTCGTGGTAAGCCTACCACAAAATCCATAGTGATGCGTTTCCACTTCCACTCCGGTATCTCCTGAAAGTACAATAGGGGGGAGGGGTGAATTGTCATATTTTTCTTTTTATGACTAAGTAGTTGACTAGTTTACCAGTTAGTCGATTAGAAATAGCTGTGAGGCAAACGATAAAGATAATGTAAAATTCAGAAATTAAATAACACCAAGTATTTTTATACTGGTTCAGATTCAATGTGAATCCCACTCCAGTCCTCTTGGGTTGCAAGAGGGTTTTCTCTTCAAAGCTCCTTGAAAACTTCGTACAAGTGAGTTGATGTTATCACGAACACCAACTGCCTTTTAGTTCTGAGTACACTCTTTGTATTTTCGATACAATGCCTCGCCGATATTTTTCTCTCTTTCTTCTCTCTACTAGTTACACAGTAAATCACACTCAGTTTAGAATACTTGCTTAGAGTAGAACAAAGAGCACAAAGTTAGTTTGATCAAAGTATGTCTCTTCTCTTCGCCGTCTCACTATATATACACCTCGAGGGATTTGCTTTGATTCTTGATTGTGGCAGATCTTGAGAGATTGCAAACCTAAAGGAATTGATCCTAGGAATGAATTGTAAGATGATTCTTTCCAAGAATAAGTGTGGGGCTTCCGTGATTTGTGTCTTGACTGGCGAATCCTTATTTCAACGAATAGCCTTTTATTTATTCTTTGATTTCGGAAATAAACAACCTTGCTTCAATGAGCGGATCTTCAGTGCTTTGAGAGATATGTCAAGCGGATTCTTAGCAATCTTGTTCTTCTTTGATTTTGGTCCTTCCTTTCTTATCCTCCTTCACATAGGCTGTCAGATCTTTGGAGATATTTCTCTTCCTTTCCTTTACTTCGAGAGTGTGCCTGCAAGTAGAGATATGCTATTTTTCATTATTAAAACTTGGATCTAACAATCTCCCCTTTTTGATGATGAAAAAATAACAATGTAACCAGTTTACTTCCCTGTCCATATTAGCGACTCTTCTTGTGTTGTAGTCGACTCCCCCTCACTTGGACAACTTCTCCTATGTAAGCGCCTATTCTTATAAGTCGACTCCCCCTCAACTGGAAAGCCATAAAATTGCACCTATCTTATTCTCCCCCTTTGGCATCAAAAGAAAGGCATCATATGGGCAAGAATATGTTAAAGCAAGTAATAACTAACTAGTTAATCATGCAAAAGAAGAAGAAATTATCTTAACAGTACAACCCCATGACTGGATAGCCAGTCTAGAAACAAACACAAAAAAATTATCTTAAGCATCCATCCACCAACAGATTTAATGATGCAAAAAATAAGCGAGAATGTTGCAGATAGCCTCCTTAAGACGATCAAAGCTAGCACTTACTGTGATTGATATCCTATCAATCTTGTTATGCACTTTCTTGAAAGCTTTGACTATGTTCTCTGTTGTCTTGAGCTCTTATCTTGGATACATTAGAGCATGTTTCCTTTTTATATGTCATGAATATCTCGAATTGTTGTTTGAGTAGAGTCCAACAAATCGTTGATGATGGATAACTTATTGTTGATGGCAGTTAGCTTTTCCACAAGATCAGGGTCACAAGCACTAGGATGAAAAACATAGGCCTTGGCTTTGGAGTCAGTCAGAGCAGTCTTGGCTCCACCTTTTTGCTTCTTTATCCAAGTACCTTTCACAGCAACGTATCCATGTTGGCGAAGGCTCTGGAGTTATAGGATTTAGTAACAATGACATAAGCATAGTTAGAAAGGGAGATGTTGTGGGCTTCGAGAAGGTGGGTAATAACCGTTGACACCCAATTTTGGCCTCATATTTTATAAAGTATCCTCTATGCTTTCAAAATATCATTTTGCACCATTACCCAATTTACAGGGGTCATATAAGTCATTTCTATAATTTTCAAAACTTTTAAATTGATTTCTTGCATTTTTAATTATTCAATATTTGGTAATTATTTCCCAAATTATTTGAGTAATTTAAACTACTTATTTATACCCACAAGCATATTTTATAATGTTTTACTTTATTTTATATGATTATATTTTTATTTTTATTCTTATTTACAATATTTGCAATAGAAGCCTATACTTTACAATTAATTGAGTTTATTATTCATTCTGGACAAAAATAACATTTTTTATGTTCTTACAATATTCAATTATTATTTTTAAAATATTAAGTTGTATAATTAGTATTTTATATTTATTTAATTTATTTATTTTTTCCTTACTTTCACGTATTTAAAATCTGGCCCAAACCAGGCCAATTTTCGGAGCGGCTACTAGGCCTAGGTCTCCGAAAACCTTGGCCAAATCACCCCAGCCCAAAACAAATGACCCTTGTGACCAACCCGGTTCGAACCCGTTCAAATAACACGCCCCGCTTCCCCTTTGATCCTGGCCGTTGATCTTAAATGATCAACGACCCATAATAAACCTACCCGCCTCCTTATATCTCCATAACCAAACCCTAAACCCATTTCCACCCACCCAGCCACCCTCATACACTCTCAACTTCCTCCTCTTTTGTGTAAAAATTCCTAACAGCTGCCCCATCTAAATCCTAGCCTCTATTTGAGATAAATATGGAAATCATCCATATTTCCTTTCCTTTTCTACACACACAAAGATTCTTTCTATCTCCTCAACATTGCAGTGTGTTTGGTACCGAGTTATTTATGGAAGCTAATCAACGGGTGTTCGTTTTGTCATGTTTTTGACCTGATACATTCACAACAATGTCATATGAGTTCGATTCAGGGAGATCTTTAACTATTTTGGTTCTCCATCTTGAACTAGGGTTTGTTCGATTGAGCCTTAATTCGATTCAAAATTGTTTTGCATGAGATTCTTTCCTTATTTTTGTGATTCAATTGATGTTTTCCTTTTTAATCCGGGTAATTTGAAAACTATATAAACCCCTCCCCAATTCCCCTAAAACGGACTATAATCACTACTCTTGCTCTCATTCTCACTCACTCAATATTGTTATGAAATTATTGGTTCTTGGCCGGCTGAAAGCCAAGGGCACCAGAATTTTGCTGTATCAACCTCCCCAATGTGAGCATTGCTGGGGGCTCATTTGAAGCCCTCGTGAACTCTAACGCACTGGGATTAGGGTCCTGTTGTTCTTTGTTGCTACTACTCTTTGCAATATTGCTGAAAATTATTCTTCTCACTTACTTGTTCATTAATTTTTACTGGTAAGTTCTTTGACTCTCGCAATTTCATCCTTTTGCTTGTGTTCATATCCTGTATATCTATGACGCTCAAGCTTTAGTGAATCAATATGCTACTATGTCGTCCCTTCTTGTGGTCCTATTTGTTTGAAGTTGTCCTTGTAGCCCTGAGCTTTCTAGCATTAGAACTTGCCTAAAACTCTAAGTTTGATGTATGCCCTCGATTTTTGACTATCTTAAGTCTGCTTAGCCTAGTATGCTTGTGTATGCCTGAATGCTTATACCTGTTGTTTGTTATGGGTTCATATTTCTACTCGTTTCACATTCTTTGTGATAAACTAGCTTATGCCCAGAATTTATTCTAATGTATTATCTCCTGCTGAGTCATTTGTGTAAAACTTATGGTAGATCCATGAATCATGTAATTTCTAAGTGCCAATACTGCCAAAACCTATAAACAAACATGGCATACTTTCCTACTACTTGTAAGCTTCAATGCGTGCTCCCTGACATGTTCAAACCTTATATTCTTCAGTGTTTCCTAAGACTGCTAGAGCCTATCTCAGTGTTCAGTTCCCTTCCCTACATGAAATCAACTGGTGTTAATTTAGATGCATGCCTGCCCTGTTAATCCAAGTGACATGCCTCTTGAAATCTTTTAGTGTTATGACTAATGTTCAAACTAAGTAATTACTTCTCCATGTCCACTAGTATGTTTGTTATTCTTCTTGGCTGCAAGTTAGCTGTAATAGTGTCTTTATTAGGCTCTCATGTTTAAGGCCTTTCTGTATAACTGCTCCTTACTTGTGTTCATGATTATGACTTTTCTAATTTTCCTTGTTAAGACTCTTATGTCTAACGTCCCCTTTATGCTAATTCTGAACCATGCTTTACTTGGAAATTAAGCTTAACTTTGGCTTGCTATCTCTTAACTTGGTTTTTGGGAAATATATCTTGTATCTATCCTATGTATGTTATGCCCGCTGAGACCTTGTGTAATCCTGCCTGTGTGTCTTTGGTTTGGAAAGCTTCTGTTTCTCTGTTAGCTACAGCCCTAAGAGCTAAGTGCATAATCGACTTAGCTCATAGCTTGTCACTTGTATGGTTAATTTGATGGGTAATCAAGGCATTGGTTTGGGCCTTATCATTAGGCCAGTTTGGTGTTGAGAGCTGCAGTATATTGATAGCCAACCGTTGTATGCGTTTTCATATTCGCATGAGGCTCCAAGTTTGGCTGAAAGCCCAGGAGTGTCCTTGATTTGATTTATTTCTATGTTGGGCCTGTAACTGTCTTAGCTGGCCTGTGATCATTATTTGAGCTTGTATTACTATGTTTGAGCCTGTAATAACTAGTAATAATAAAAGCTAGGGATTAATGAAAAGTGGGGGGCTGGGATACCTTAATTCTCGAATGAAAGGGTAGAAAACATGTCTATAGGATCTAAATGCTTTATTTGCTACTTACTCAACATGCTCTATTTCTATGTATTGTTAGACAGCATGTCCATAGGATCTCGTTTGAGTGATCAAGAACTGTTTACATTGATACCTCTTGCAATTATGTGTCTCGCCTAGAGAGCATAGCTATAGGATCAATGAAATAAAACTATGTTTAAAACAACTTCATCGTCCAAATCTGACCATCTATGAAATCATGCGTATAGGACTTCAATGTGGTTAATTGAAATTGCTGCTATTACTATTATCATCATATTGTTCCCTTAAATAAAATTCCTTTAGGAATAAAATAAAACAAGTGTATGTTCCCAATTACTTTGCTGCCCCGATATAATTGTCTCATGCCTATATAATTTCGGCATTCATTTAGAAATCATGTCTATAGGATCTAAAATGAATAACTATGCGCTTTAAATGCTCCCCACAATCCAGTCATAAGTCACCTAGAGATCATGCTTATAGGGTTTTAATGAACCATTTGTTAAAATCAACAGTTTGTTGGATCTTATGTCAACTCTCGAATCGATCAACCATATAGAAATCATGCCTATAAGTCTTGTGCCATTCAATACTGCTCCAATTTCAAATCTGTCTACCTACATACGTTCACTTAATAATCTGGAATACTGTTAGCACAACCTATAACTATTTGCGTGCATTTGTGTCTATGTGAGGAGGCCAATTTGAGCCCCTAACTGTTAACTATGTGCAGTCCTACTTGTTTTGATTGTGCACCTAGTTTTATCATTTTTAGAATCCTAAGTAAAGTCTAGAACCACCAACGTAGTATGTCCAAAGCCTCCTGGACCATAGGCTTGGGGCTAGTAAGCACGCATAGGAAGCGGTTTAGAATTGAATTAGAATGCCTCTAGGTAAAAAACTTTAAGATAGTAATTGGGTAGCAGGAGATGATAGTCTGTGCCCGCTAAATAATATGAGGAACCCTTACCTCAAAGGGAGTTGCTAAATATTATTATGTTGCACGGGGTGATCCTTTAGGCTAAAAAACATAGGACCCCCTAGTTATTTTTTGTACGCTTGTTTAATTTAGATTAAAATAGGCCATATCTTGTAATCTTGTAAGATTATATTAATTGCTCATAAATAAAAATTCACTTTTCTTGCTTACGTGCAATTTGTTTGTCTTGTAAGTTTAGACTTCCTATCTTTCTTTAACTTAGATGATCACATAGGATAATAATAATTCAATAATCCCACATAGCGTAAAATTCGCTCGGAACCCACAATTGTGGACCTCAAAAAGTGCCTAATCCCTTCTCTTTGAGGTAATTTGAGCCCTTACTCGATCTTTGGTGGCGTAGACTAGTTAAATCAGAGTTATTTGCAAATAGGTGCCCAACACACCTTAAAATCGTTAGGTGGTGACTCTTATCTTTTAATACCCCTTTAAAAGAGTTGTCATTATGTCAAAACCTGCTTTTGCGAGAAAATGGGACGCGACAACATGTCGACTCTGCTGGGGATATGCTTAGGCTCTTACCATAATGAATTTTCGCTTTTGTGGATTGTTGTATTATTTGACTTCTTTCATGTACATCCCCCACCCTATTTCCCTTATTTTCTTAAAATTGTTATATCGTGTATATCCCGTCCCTATCTCCCTAATTTGCTTCAATTAATTACATTCTCGAACTTTTCGTAAGCTATGCTAACTTCTCTCCCTTGTCTTCCCCTTTTACCTTCCTTCTTTTGTTTATCTTTATCTCATTATTTACCATTCTTAAATGCTTTCATCATGTAAAATATCTGGCAACGTGTTAAATTTCTCGCATAAAGCATGCTTTCAACATCATACTCTGCTCGTGCTTATTATTAACAAGCAGCGCTTGATGAGTGTCTGCGCTTTCCTAAAAACACCTTTTTAAAGTGGAAAGTCTATGTGTCGCCTAGGCCTACCTCGGGCACAATGGGGTCCCCAAATTAGGATGCAAATTATTGCATGACCTTATGTGTTACCCGCTTAAATGTTACAAACACTCTTTCACTTCGTATTACTAACTTGGATACCTTTTGTTTTTCTTTCTTTTGATTATTCCCATTCCCAAAGGTTGGTTCATGCATTCTGGCATCGTCAACATACTGTTTAA
The DNA here is from genome assembly GCA_002018475.1 of Nicotiana obtusifolia. Taxonomy (NCBI): domain Eukaryota; kingdom Viridiplantae; phylum Streptophyta; class Magnoliopsida; order Solanales; family Solanaceae; genus Nicotiana; species Nicotiana obtusifolia. The sequence goes on along the minus strand of MCJB01013104.1, from coordinate 271,354 downwards.
CCGTAAAATAATACAGTTGAATTTATATGTGGTTTATAGACTAATGAATCGATATGATCCCAAAATGATAAATAAATTAAATAAGAATGCAAGACTTAGTGTTGAAATCGAGATAAGACAGCATATAGCTTGGTTCGGGAAGCAGAGCTTCTGGAGGAAATAATAGCAATATTAATAAGCAAGAAATAAAATGTTATTGAGCTTTTGATTAGTGTATAGAATAAGTTCGTGAGAAAATTCGTGTCCTTCTAATAGCTGTTGAACTCGATATTTATAGTTGCACCTAGGGATCAAGGTCCTAGGATCAAACCCCCCTTAAATGACAATTATGGGGGCCATTGAAGAAGGTGTAAAGACAGGATATGAATGCCATGTTCTCTATAATGGACTATGTATTTAATACTGCAGAATATTCTCCATTGAATGCCTACCGGGTGGTAGGTCTTTATTTGTCTTTACGAGCAACATTCCCTTCGGGGACAACCAAGATTGCTGCCCCCGGACTTGATTTCCTCCTATCTCTCTTTTCATCTGTCTCTGGTTCCATGTGTCACTTTATTATGTTAGTATTTAATATGAAAATATTTTGCCCTATACAGATAGTCCCCCTGCTCTCCGGTGGCACATCCTTGTGTCAGCGGGAAGTTGGTGAAGATACCTTTCTTGGCGGGAAATTCTCTAATCCTCTCTGAAAAGTTTCTGATGCTTGATTAGATGCACGTCTCTCTGCATTTAATGCCCCGAACACATGTCATCCCACGATTCAACAATACTTTTGCCCGTTCTCGAGGTAATCATGGCCACGATTTTAGCCACGTATTCCTTTTCTTATACGTTTTAATCTTCTTCTTTTACACTTCACAATTTTTTGACCTCTCTCAAACTTTCTTTAGTCAACTTACTCTTGCTTTCAACTTTTTTTAACCTTCTTCCTCAGAGAAATCCGTAAATTCCTTCTGCTAATTATGGCCTCCTCTTCCAAATATTCCAGTTCCTCAAAGAACATAGAACGTACTGATGATGTTGCTCCTCCTATGGTGAGCACCATTATCCCCAGAAAGCTTACTACGGATAAGGACTTCGAAGAGAAGTTCCCTTATGCTAACTCTCGCATATGGGCTGTTGGTGTATACCGTTCTTTCATTCGTCCTTCCAGCATCCCTGCTGTGAAAGAAGACTATAGTTGCCATGATTTGAACATCAACGCTCCCCATCTAGCAGAGTGGGTAACCTTACCCAAAATGGTTTTACGTATTTTACACGTACACCTTCACTTTGGGCCCGTTCTCATTGAACGAGGGACTTGACTCCATAATCCTGGAGTTCTGCTTCCGTTATCAGGTCCTCTTGGCACAAGTGAGTCCTTCTGTGTGGCGGACGGTAGCCTGTTTTCGGCGGCTATGCCAAGAGACGGGGGAAGAGCTTTCCCTGGCTCGACTGATAAACCTTTATTCCCCCAAGATTTTCCATGGGGGAACGATAAACTTCAGCAAACGTGGTCACCATGCTTTTCTCACCAACATGGATGATGACAACGACCGTGAGTGGAAAAAGCGGTTCGTTGTAGTTGCCACTAGGGACATCATCTTGGCCACAACACCATCCTTTCCTGAATCATGGAATCGTACATGTAAGTTCAATATTTGCCCTTTCTTTTGGTTAAAGGTTGTTCCATGCTATCACCGATCCTTCTTTTATCATTATTTCAGCAATTCGGTGGACACCACCAAGGGTTGAAGGCTTGGACTAGTGGGTCTAAAAAAGCTTGGACGTCACTATGCCTGAGACCCGCCGGTGGAAAGAACTGGCCCTTAAATACGGGTGGAAGGCCAAAAATCATGGTAAGTTGATTCTCAAACTTAACTTGTTTTTATCTTACATATAAGAAAACATGCTAACTTTTCTTTTTGTTGAATTCAGGTCTTCTACAGGGCTCTATTACCGTCCCTGAGGAGGACATTTTAGATGACCCCGCAAATGTAGCGAGGTTGCTACAGGAGGCCTTCGCCAGAACAAGTGTCGTCGGACCTGCTTTCGGTGCAAGTGCTTCCTCTCGGACCCTCGGTCGGAGAACAAACAACAGAAAAGGAGACGTTCGTCTATGGACGAGGGTAAAAATAAAAGGTGAAGAGCGCCACGCCCGAGCCAGCCGCAGACAATATGATGATCGATGATGATGGGGGAGCCAGTGATGAGGGGGCTTATCTACATAAAAGACGACGATTTTCATCAGCTCAACAAAATGCTCAATCTAGTGAGCTAGTTACATCAACCGAGGACGACGTCCATGCGCTTTGGGGAGAGTGTGATATAATGTATAATGCCAACTCTCATTTTCGAATCCCAGTCACTACTCCTAGTACCATGAGGCTGGGTATCAGGTCTCTTCCATCTTCGGTTGGCGAGTAACCAATAACTAGAACTGTTTTTGCTGCAGCTACTTCTCAACCCACAATGCCATCAGCTTCACCTCCTTCTTTGCCAATCATGCCTTCTCCCCCAGCAACTGCTATATCATCTCCATGGACCACAAACACTTGAGGGGAGGATGTCCCTCATCCCCAGTCCCCAGTCCATAGGAATTTGGGGCATAACTATTCTCCCCCTTCGAAGATCCTCAAAGGAGGAGGAGTGTTTCCCTCTCGGTCTCTACCAGGTGCCATCTGCTGTCCCGGCCGGTGAAACTTGCTAATTACCATAAGCCTCTATGTAACAATCTGACCAGTCATTTTGAGCATTTGAATTTTGTTCAGCCATTTGAAGTCTTGAGTAGCTTCTTATGATGTATTATGACTTGTTTGAATCATCGAATTTGGTTTTCAGGTGTTTTGGAATTAGTTTGGAAGAATGAATTTCAAGATTGAAGCTTTAAGTTGGAAGAGTTGACCAAGTTTGAATTTTTAGTATTTGACCTCGAATCAGAGTTTTTGATGGTTCTGTTAGGCCCGGATAGTGATTTTGGACTTAGGCGTATGCCTGGATTTGCATTTGGATATCTCTAAAAGGTTTCAGCACTAATTGTCGAAAGTTAAAAATTTGAAGGATTGGAATGTTCATAGGTTTGACCGGGAGTTGACTTAATGATATCAGGTTCCGATTGTGGTTCTGGGAATTTCAATAGCTTCTTTATGTCATTTGGGACTTATGCGCAAAATTTGAATTCATTCCGAGTTGATTTGATATGGTTCGGCACGAGCTTTGGATGTTGAAAGTTCAAATATTCATCAAGTTCGATTTGAGGCGCGATTTGTGATTTTGATGTTGTTATATGTGAATTGAAGCCTCGAGTAGGTCCGTGTTATGTTATGGGACTTGTTGGAATGTTCGAATTGGGTTCAGAAGGGTCTCGAGATTGATTCAGATTGATTTCGGACCCTTTTTTTTCATAGTTGCATTGCTGGTTTCTGTTGATGTCTGGTGCACCAAATGTTCTTTGAGATCGCAAAGTACGAGGTGCGATCGCGTAGAGGAAAAGTCTGGAGCTGGGCAGTTTCTTAATCGCAGTCGCGATTGGATGATCGCGTTCGTGCAGCATGGTGTTGGTTAAAGTATGCGTTCGCATAGGAGAGGCCGTGTTCGCATAGAGCCGAGGTAGGAAGCTGAGAGCTAGAAATTCTTCAATGCGTTCGCGTAAGATGGGACGCATTCGCGAAGGTTGGGCGCCTGTGTGCTTAGTGTTCGCATTGTCAATGTCGCGAACGCGTAGAGCTTTTGGGTGGCAGTGACACTTGTTCTCCCCAATCGCGAAGGTTGTTCCGCGATCGCGATGAGTATCCCTGGGCAGTGAATATAAAGTACTCTATTTTGGAGGTTTCGACCTTTTATGCATATTTGGAGCTATGGAGCTCGGTTTGAGTTGATCTTTGAGGCGATTTTCACCATATGGATTGGAATAAGTGTTCTCTACTCGGTTTTGATTATATTTTACGAATCTATGTTTGTTTTTGGCATTTGATTGATGATTTCAAGAGAGAAATTCGGGGTTTTTGTTTAAAATTTCGTAAAGTGAATTTTTGAGTGGTGAACATCGATTCGGAGTCGGACTTGAGTGAAACTAGTATTGTTAGACTCGTAATTGAATGGTTGTCAAATTTTGTGAGTTTTTTCAGTTTCTGAGGTACGGGCCCGAGTTTGACTTTTTGGTTGATTTTGGGACTTTTGATTAAAGATATGACCTTTATCGATTGAGTTTGTTTCCTTAGATATTATTTAATGTATTTGAGTTACTTTTGGCTAGTTTAGAACCGTTCGGAGGTTGATACACGCAGGATGGCGTTTCTAGAGTATTGTTTGGCTTGCTCGGTATTGGTTTTGGCTTGTTCGAGGTAAGTAACACTTCTAAACTCGATGCTGAGGGTATGAACCCCTGAATACACGTGTTATATGTTTGGTGTTGAGGTGACGCACATGCTAAGTGACGGGCATGTGGGCGTGCACCGTGTGAATTATTACTCGGATGCTTCTGTGGTACCGTGTCGTTATTTATCTTGTTTTTATCCATGAATTTTTACGTGCTAGAGTAATTGAGCTATGATCCATGTTAGAAATCATGTTAGGCTATATGCTAATTCTGTTAGGACCCACTGAGGTCATTTCCGTTGTTGGGTTGTTTGCTTAAATTGCAATCACATACTCAGTTATACTCATTCATTTGTATATCATATCTCAATCTCTGTTATCATTTGTTGTCACATCATATTACTATATTTTGGGCTGATTGGCATAAGGTTTGTGAGCCTGAGAGACTGGAGAGATAGATGACTGAGTTGGGGCCTGTCCGAATTATGAGTGAGATTGATGGGATCGGGCTGCACGCAGCAACAGACCATATTGGTTTTATATATAATATTATTGATGGGATCGGGCTACACACCGCAGCATGCTACATTGGCTATATATATGTATTATTATTATATGGATCGGGCTGCAAGCTGCAGCAGTACCTATGGGCTTTATATATATTATTGATGGAATCGGGCTGCAACACGCAGTAGGCCATGATGGCTTATATTAGCGCTTGGGTGGATCTTCCCTTCTGGAGTCTGACATACCAGCAATGAGCGTAGGTTTTATTGATTCATGATGGGATCGGGATGCGCGCCGTACCAGGTACCTTACAGGCTGAGTGATTGAGTGTGATGAGGGATTGAGCATGATGAGTGAGAGTGCGAGACAGTGAGATTGAGTACTCTGAGAGTATGAGTACATGAGTTCATCAGTGTGATGCATTGCATTGACATATATATTTGACATACATGCATAGAGATGCATTTCCTCATGCTACACGGTATTGTGACATTCATGACTTCACATGCACATTGACATGTAGGTATAGAGATGTACTTTGGATGCTGATGTTGCTGTGTGTGACGGGAGCTGGCATTGAAGACATACCAGTGTTCCGGTCATAGCTGCCACTTGTTCTTGGTAGCTTTAGAATTATTAATATGTTCATGTCTATTTCAAATAGATGATGTATTTACTTCATACCAGCTTTGTAAACTCTAAATCTTAGAAGCTCATGATTTGTATTACCAGTCCTTGGGAAGTGTATAAAAGTTCAGTTATTTCATCATTTATTTTTCCATTAAATCTCATTTGAATTGGATTGTTGCTAATTGGCTTACCTAGCGGGTTGGGTTAGGTGTCGTTACGACTAGTTGGATTTTGGGTCGTGACAAGTTGGTATCAGAGCTCCAGGTTCATAGGTTTTACAAGTCATGAGAAAACGTCTAGTAGATTCTTGCGGATCGGTATGATGACGTCCATACCTATCTTCGAGAGGCTACAGGGCATTTAAGATACACTTCTCATCCTTCTTTCCTTATCGTGTGGCATTGATTCAGCATGAAGCGTATCTCTTTGAATTCCTTCCACTCACTCGTACGCTCATGTGAGAACTCAGTATCAGATGTACGTCGATGGCTTGTGGAATTCCATGGATAAGGTGCGAGATGTGTTTTCTATCTTTTGGTGATGGGCCATTCTGGAGGACTTGTGGCCTGATTTTGATCACAGCTTAGGCTCGGTACTTGCAGTTATATGAGCATGTACTTTTGGACTTCTATGTCCAGTGATGTCCCTATGAGTGAGACTGGTGGCTTGGTGAGTGGTTGGATGACTATGTGATGAGTATGACGTGTCTGCAGTATGTGTTCAGATGGTTTGGATGTGGCGAGAAGAGTTTGCTTGAGATGTGGAAAGGACTATAGATGCTCGATTTCTGTGGATGTGTCATACCGTCTTGAGTTATGAAGTTTTTTGAGAGATTCTTTCGTGTTATTTCATTTGTGGAACAAAGTAGATTTTCATGTCTTGTTGTTTAGTTCATACTCAGGGAGATTAAGTGACTGCATATTAGTTGTTGTTGTGGAAGGGTATAGAGAGATGTCAGTTTGAGGCTAAGCAGGTGGATTATCACTTGGGGGCAATCTACTGATGTGAGATCCCTATGATTTTGTGTGAAGGCTTTCTTTTCTACCAGTGGGTATATGGGTTGCGATTTGGGTTTGGATTGGTTGAGAAAGTTGACTTGAGCGTCACGAGGATGAATGCGAGCTTAGCAGATGATTTGAGGTACTATATGGTGTGTGTCACATGAGCTTTTGAAGGATTAGTTGAATTTCATTGCGGTATTATGGCATAATAGAGTATGAGCATTGTGATTTATCGAGTGTTTTGATTTATGGCTTTGAGCCAAGTGGGGGAGCCTGCTATCGGCGATTTGATTGAATGGTTACGTGTTGTATTGGGTTCGATCTGACGCATACTTGTGGATCAGTTATGACTTGTAGAGGCTTTTTTTTGAGGATGACTTAAGCAAGAAAGTTTCTGAATGCATGGTATATTACACTTTATGGGTATATAAGAATCATGGAATTATTTGAATTGTTATTCGTGAAGGATATAGTGTGCATGGAGTAGGAATTTACTCGATTGCTTAGAGGTGTGGATTACTTCTTTGGGTGTTATTGTGCTAATGGGGCACATGTCATTCGGCCGTTTGGGCGGTGCAATTGAGATCTGAGCAGAGTGGAAGACTCTCTAGAAGGTTCTAATGAATTTAAGATTTATGCAATTGAGAATTTTTCGGATTTATGTATGGCTAGAATATGAGATTTACATCGGATGGTGTCAGGACGTGCGGTATTTCTATATCATTATGGATTCTACATTTCAGTATTAGGAAGGTGAAGGAAACGACTTTAGATTCACAGAAGATCTCTTCAAAGTGGGTGTATCGGTTGTGGTACTTTTGGTGTGCTTAAGAGGGAATATAGGGGCTTATGGGCCTTAGGGCGGTGTGGTTTTATGCTTCTGGTAGTAAGCTTCAGGTAAGGATCGTGGTATTCTAGAAAGGAGACATGTCAACTTAAGGGTAATTCGAAAGGAATTCAGAGAAATAGGACAACTTGGTAGTAGATTAGATCAGCACGGTAATGGATATGATCAGTTCTTTGGGTACTTATGATGTGGTGAGTCTCTACAGGTGTTTTGTTGCAATAATCTTGGGTTTGGAGACTTGCGTGGCTTGGTGGAGTTAGAGAGATTCAATTATGATTGCTTGGTTATGTGCAAATGGGTTTCGAAGGGTTCTCGATAGTTCTTTCACAGTTTGAGATGGATATTTCCTATCGGCGTGATGAGCATGTTGCCTATTGTGATTTTCTCTTGGATGGGATCAAATGGAAGGTTTCTAATTGATCGAGTATGTATTATGCTTGTCACTCAGAGTTGATTATGAGATTCTCGTGTTTTTCATATGATGGCATGATAGATGCAGTGTGTTGTGTGGGATGGAGATTTGCCTGTGCAAGATCACAGTTTAGTTTTGAAGGGAAGGTCATGAATTCTTAGACAACATGGACGGTTTCACATGACTAGATGAATGCTATTACTACTGAGAAGGGTGCGCATTTCAGAAGGCGCATTGTGTTTTGACTTACAAATGCTTCATTGGTATTGCGGTACTCGCCTGGTAGATCGACTGCTGATGTTCGGATTTTGCTATGTGGCATGGAGGAATTATAGACGTATTTCTCATGGGGATGATTATGTATGAGAGATGTGTTAGTCGTTCGAGTGGTGGAGTTGGGATTGGCTATGGTGATTCATGAATTCTATGGATTTGGAGACTGGGAGCTCTCAGAAGCAGATTGTTTTGGGTTTGCGAACTGTGAAGAGGTGGCCAAAGTTAGCTAGATGATGTTACGTGCTATGGTTAGATCATTGTGGATTTTGGAGGGCTATTTGCCCATTTGGGGATGATGGGAGTTGATTTAGGGGCCTATTGGTAGGCCCAATGGGGAGGTTTATTCCACACCAGGTCGAATTTGTTAACTCAGAACTGTTAGTGTTAAGAGGTGTGGCATTCGCTTAGAGTTGAGCTTGTTAGTGTTCTGATATGTTCTGTGTGTTACCTTCTATGCTACGAAGGGTTGTGATTTATTGGTTATATGCACACATGATGCGGTTCTGTTTAGGCCTTGCAGCGGAATTCGAGCGAGATAGTTATTGGGTTGTTGAATGGTTGATTGTGCCTTGGTTATGTTCTTTCCCGGCTGTGGTATATTGTGTTATTTGCTTCTCCACGGTTCTGGTCATGCACTTGTGTATTTGATGCCGAATTGTGTGTGGCTGTTGATTCTGGGCATTATGGCTTGAGGTATTTCATATGACCTGTGTTTGGATGGGGTCACGTATTGCAGCAGAGTTATGTTGGAATATGATCCTTTGTGTTAGATTCGTGTTCCTTGGTTCTACTGCGTGTGATGGGTTTGTAGCTTTACGCTTGTGGTGGTATCTGTTGAACTTGCGGGACGATTCTATCATTTGAGTCATTCTCCATGTTTGAATACATTTGAATTGTTGCTTATTGGTGCACTGATTGCATAATTTGTGGCTCTAGGTAGTATTGGTGTGGCATGTTAGTAGAGTAGCTTGTATTTGATGAGATAAAGACCTTGGTCCTGAAGTGATTGCTATCGAATTTGATTACGGTGTGTCTGGAAGAGTAATATCGGAGGTCAGCTTGGAAATTGGGCTATGGTTCTGGTTAGGCGAGAGTACTCCATGACTTAGTTTTGTCTTTCATCATCGGCAGTGAACGAAGGTTTCAAACGAGGTTTATTTGATATGAGGTTTATTACCGGTATTGGGTTTGTTTTGAGAAACTACTGTGATCGGGATCTATTGCGGCGAGTATGCGAGTATGCGAGTTGTATGGTATATCATGTGATTACATCTTGGTAATGGTTATGTCTCAATATAGCTTGTTTAGACTTATACAGTGTGTAAATGCGAGATTCAGATCTTGTAGGAAATTTTGGATGTTGGGAATTGGATTATGAGGTTTACACACTAAGGTTGAAGTAATGATCTTCAGTTATGTTGTGTTGTCGGGCCTATGTGGAATAGGGTGACGTGGGATCACCCTCGAGTATGTGCATGGTAAGGTTACACGGCATTTTTATGGCTTTGGAACGACTTTGGGCACGTTTGAGGACGAACGTATGTTTAAGTGGGGGAGAATGTAACGACCCGACCAGTCATTCTGAGCATCTGCATTTCGTTCAGCCATTTGAAGTGTTGAGTAGCTTTGTATGATGTATTATGACTTGTGTGAATCGTCGGTTTTGGTTTTCAGGTGTTTCAGAAGTAGTTTGGAAGAATAAATTCCATAATTGAAGCTTTAAGTTGAAAGAGTTGATCAAGTTTGACTTTTTAGTATTTGACCTCGGATAAGAGTTTTGATGGTTCCGTTAGGTTTGAATAATGATTTTGGACTTGAGCGTATGCCCGGATTTGCATTTGGATATCTCTAGAAGGTTTCGACACTAATTGGCGAAAGTTGGAAATTTAAAGGTTTAAAAAGTTCATAGGTTTGGCCAGGAGTTGAATTTGATGATATCGAGTTCGAATTGTGGTTCTGGGAATTTTAGAAGCTTCATTATGTTATTTGGGACTTGTGAGAAAATTTGAGTTCATTCCAAGGTGATTTGATATTGTTCTGCACGAGATTTGGAAGTTGAAAGTTCAAAAGTTCATTAAGTTTGATTTGAGGCACAATTCATGATTTTGATGTTGTTATGTGTGATTTTAGGCCTCGAGTAGGTCCGTGTTATGTTATGGGACTTGTTGGAATGTTCAGACGGGGTCCCGAGGGGGCTCGAGCATGGTTCGGATTGATTTCAGACCATTTTTCTTCATAATTGCATTGCTGGCTAATGTCTGGTGCACCAAATGTTCTTCGCGATCACGAAGTAGGAGGTGCGATCGCGTAGAGGAAAAATTTGGAGCTGGGCAATTTCTTAATCGCGGTCGCGATTGGATGACCGCGTTCGCATAGCTTGGTGTTGGTTACAGTACGCGTTTGCATAGGTGAGCCCGCGAAGCTGGGAGCTGGAAAGTCTTCAACGCATTTACGTAAGATGGGACGCGTTCGTGAAGGTTGGGCGCCTGTGTGCTTTGCGTTCGCATTGTCAGTGTCACGAATGCGTAGAGCTTTTGGGTGGTAGTGACATTTGTTCTCCGCGATCGTGAAGGTTGTTCCGCGATCGCGATGAGTATCCCTAGGCAGTAAATATAAAGTACTCTATTTCGGATGTTTCGACCATTTTTGCATATTTGGAGCTATGGAGTTCGGATTGAGATAATTTTTGAGGTGATTTTCACCATATGGATTGGGGTAAGTGTTCTCTACTCGTATTTGATTATATTTCACGAATCTATCTTCGTTTTTGGCATTTGATTGATGATTTCAAGAGAGAAATTGGCGGTTTTGTCTAAAATTTCGTAAAGTGAATTTTTTAGTTTTGAATATTGATTTGGAGTCGGATTTGAGTGAAACTAGTATGCTTGGACTAGTAATTGAATGGGTTGTCGGATATTGTGAGTTTTGTCGCGTTCCGAGGTGCGAGCCCGGGTTTGACTTTTTGGTTAATTTTGGGGTTTTTGATTAAAGATTTGACCTTTATTAATTGGGTTTGTTTCCCCAGGCATTATTTGATGTATTTGAGTTGCTTTTGGTTAGTTTCAAGCCGTTTGGAGGTTGATACGCACGGGATGGCGTTTCTAGAGTATTGTTTGGCTTGCTCGGTATTGGGTTCGGCTTGTTCGAGGTAAGTAATACTTATAAACTCGATGTTGAGGGTATGAACCCCCTTAATATACATGTTGGTTTGGTGTTGAGGTAACACACATTCTAGGTGACGGGCGTGTGGGCGTGCACCGTGTAAATAATGACTTGGATGATTCTATGGTACCATGTAGTTATCTATCTTGTTTTTATCCATGAATTTTTACGTGCTAGAGTAATTGAGCTGTGATCTATGTTAGAAATCATGTTAGGCTATATGCTTATTCTGTTGGGACCCACTGAGGTCATTTCTGTTGTTGGGTTGTTTGCTTAAATTGCAATCACATACTCAGTCATATTCATTCATTTGCATATCATATCTCAGTGTCTGTTATCATTTATTGTCACATCATATTACCATTGTTTGGGCTGATTGGCATGAGTTTTGTGAGCCCGAGAGACTAGAGAGATTGATGACTGAGTTGGGGCTTGAGGGCCGGATTGTGAGTGAGATTGATGGGATCGGGCTGCACGCCGCAACATGCCACATTGGCTATATATGTATTATTATAATATGGATGGGTTGCACGCCGCAGCAGGCCCTATATATATATATATATTATATGATGGGATCGAGTTGCACGCTGCAACAGGCCATGATGGCTTATATTAGCGCTTGGGCAGGATCCGCTCCTCCGGAGTTTGACATACCAGCAGTGACCACAGGTTTTGTTGATTCATGATTGGATCGAGCTGCGCGCCGCAGCAGGTACCGTACAGTGCTGAGTGACTGAGTGTGCTGAGGGATTGAGCATGATGAGTGGGAGTGCGAGACAGTGAGATTGAGTACTCTGAGAGTATGAGTACTTGAGTTCATCACTGTGATGCATTGCATTGACATGTATATTTTATTGTGACATTCATGACTTCACATGCATATTGACCTGTAGGCATAGAGATGTACTTTCCTCATGCTATCTGAGATTGAAATATCTTATTTGTTGTTGAAAGCTTTTGAGAAAAATCACAGTTTCTGATATACTCACATTTTGGTGATTCCGATGAAAGATTTGGATTTTTACTGTTATACCTGAAAAGAATGCCTATTTTCCATAACTGTGAACGAGTTGAGCATCATTTCTTTAAGTTATTACTTGCATTTCTTTATTTATATTCAAGTTGCTTCTGGCTATTGGTTTTGGAGTCTGACCGTTTTCCAAGCTCGTCACTACTTTCAACCTAAGGTTAGGTTTGTTACTTATTGAGTACATGGGGTCGGTTGTACTCATACTACACTTATGCACCTTGCGTGCATATTTTTATGCTGATGTTGCCGTGTATAGCGGGAGCTGGCATTGAAGACGTACTTGCATTCCGGTCATAACTGCCACTTGTTCTTGGTAGCTTTAGAATTATTAATTCGTTCATGTATATTTCAAGAAGATGATGTATTTATTTCATACCAGCTTTATAAACTCTAAATCTTAAAAGCTCATGATTTGTACTACCAGTCCTTGGGAAGTGTATAAAAGTTCAGTTATTTCATCATTTATTTTCTCAGTAAATCTCATTTGAATTGGATTGTTGCTAATTGGCTTACCTAGCGGGTTGGGCTAGGTTCAATCACGACTAGTTGGATTTTCGGTCATGCTAGCTTCAGAGAAAGATAAGAATAAGATACATTCTCTCTCAGAAGAGAGTATGATAAACAATGCCATGCACAACGCAACAGCGGTACGCTGTTTGCTCTCTCTACTGTTTCTTCTAGCTTTGCTATGACAGGATTTTTGATTTGAACTTTTGCTTTGAAGGCTAACTTTCTTGCTTCCGAGGGCCTTCAAAAGTTGATCCTTGATAAACAGAAACTCATCTCCGAGCAGGATCAACTGTTGGGCGAGCGAGATCAAATTGCTGCTCGCCTCCCGGCACTGGAAGCACAAGCTACCAAGGTTGTTGAGTTAGAGGCTCGGTTGCCGTAGAGCAAACAAGAGGTGGTGACCCTCAGCCAAGAGGCTGCCTTGTTAAGGGTGTAGTACAAGAGGCCAAGGCAAAGTGGTCCGAGGTCCAAAATGCTATTCTCGCTGCTGCCGATCACGAGGCCGCCTCTACTTAACGAATAAATAAGCTGGAGGCAGCCTTGAACTCCAAAACTGAAGAGGCTGCTGTTGCGGATGAGAAGCATGCCCTAATGGAAGAGAAGTATAAGAAGGTCATTGAGCATAATAAAGTTTTTATAACTCCACTTTCTATGACCTTGACGTTAGCCTTCAGGCCGCTATATCCGAGCGGAATAACTTTTCCACAGAGGTTGACCAGCTTACGGAAGAACTTCAGCGTCGAGCGGCTTCCCTCATTGTTGAAAAAACATATTCTATGTACAGCATGAGGAGAAAAACCTTGGAAAAGGCCAAAGCGGGCATCATTGACTTTGATGCCGAGATCGCCAAGGCCCGTGGGCTGGAGTCAACTGCCGAAGGGGTCTCCCGATCCAACCTGATGTGACTGGCTCTTCTGGTTTCGGTTCTGAGTTCTCGGGAACTGAAGTAGAACTTGAAGGGGATGAAGATGAAGGTCAAGACCTCGAGCCAGCGGTAGATCCACCTAGTTCTCCTGGGCGCAGATGCTTCTCTTCCCTCGAATTTTGGGGATGCAGCAGTTTAGGTTTTTGTTTTCTTTCACTTTTGTTTTTCACTTCATTCTTTCATACTTGTGCTGCTTGGAAGGTTTGTTATATAAAAGTGTTTTTTCGTTTAAGTACTGCGCAAAATTTTCTCTTTGCGTCGAGTTATGCAAGGCTTCGGGTGTGTTCCTTCCCCGACAGTATTTGGATCTCGAGCATGAATTCTTCCGGAATCAAGCATTTACTATATGGGTTTGATAAGAGCGGGGACCTCTTATGTTTATGGTGCTCTTGAAGGGGACGACGTCTCCTGTTCATTCTGGCACTAGCATTTGTAGTACTTATTTAACTTTCAAATGATAAAATTAATTCATCGTTCGGACAAGAAACAAGGCATTGGTTTGGGCCTTATCGTTAGGCTATTTTGGTGCTGAGAGCTGCAACTTATTGATAGCTAGCCGGAGTATAGGTTTCTTATCCACATGAGGCTCCAAGTTTGGTGAAAGCTCAGGAGTGCCCTTGATTTGATTTGTATCTATGTTGGGCCTGTAACTCTCTTAGCTGGCCTGTGATAATTATTTGAGCTTGTAATAATATATTTGTGCCTGTAATAACTTGTAATAACAACAACCGGGGATTAGTGGAAAGCGGGGGGCTGTGATACCTTAATTCTTGCATGAAAGGGGAGAAAACATGCATATAGGATCTAAATGCTTTATTTGCTACTTGCTCAACATGCTCTACTTCTATGTATTGTTAGACTGCATGCCTATATGATCTCGTATGAGTGATCAAGAATTGTTTATATTGATACCTCTTGCAATTATGTGGCTCACCTAGAGAGAATGGCTATAGGATTAATGAAATAAAACTATGTTTAAAACAGCTTCATCGCCCAAATTTGACCATCTAAGAAATCATGCCTATAGGACTTCAATGTGGTTAATTGAAACTGCTGCTATTACTATGCTCATCATACTGTTGCCTTAAATAACATGCATGTAGGAATAAAATGAAACAAGTGTATGTTCCCAGTTACTTTGCTGCCCGGATATTCTTGTCTAGATACCATGTCTATAGGATTTCGCCATTCATTAAAATCCTGTCTATAGGATCAAAAACGAATATCTATGCGCTTTCAATGATCCTACAGTCCAGTCATAGGTCACCTAGAGATCATGCCTATAGGTTCTAATGAACCATTTGTTAAAATCATCAGTTTGTAGGATCTTATGTCAACTCTTGAATCGATCAACCACATAGAAATCGTTCCTATAAGTCTTGCGCCATTTAATACTGTTTCGATTTCAAATCTGTCTACCTACATCCATTCACTCAATAATCTGGAATAATATTAGCACAACCTTTAACTGTTTGCATGCATTTGTGTCTATGTGTGGAGGCCAATTTGAGCCCTTAACTGTTAACTATTTGTAATCCTACTTGTTTTGATTGTGCGCCTAGTTTTATCATTTTGAGAATCCTAAGTAAAGTCTAAGAACCACCAAAGTAGTAGGTCCAAAGCCTCCTGGACCATAGACTTGTGGCGGGTAAGCATGCCTATGATGCAGTTTAGTATTGAATTAGAATGCCTTTAGGTAAATAACTTTAAGATAGTAATTGGGTAACAGGAGATGATAGTCTGTACCCGTGAATACTATGATCACCCCTTACCTCTAAGGGAGTTGCGAAGTATTATTTATGTTGCGAAGTAATATTTATGTTGTGGACCTCGAAGAGTGCCTAACCCCTTCTCTAATTTGAGCCCTTACCCAATCATTGGTGGCGTAGACTAGTTAAATCAAAGTTATTTGTAAGTAGGTGCCCTAGCGCACCTTAAAAATCGTTAAGTGGCGACTCTTATCTTTTAATACCCATTTTAAAGAGTTTTCATTATGTCAGAACCTGCTTTTGCGAGAAAACATGGCACGACAATGACCCTTCCATAGAGAAGACTTGTGGGATCATCGACACTCTAAATCATGAAATTTATGACCCAATAGGCCAATTTAACTTTATGCTTGGTCAGGAGGCAATAAACAAGGAAGGTATTTTGTTGGGAGAAGGTTGAGAAGATTTCGTACGCGGACGAAGAGTGGTTTCCACAATGTGTGTGAGAATACAAGTTTCAAAACTTATATCACTAGGGCCTAACTAGGGAGGGAATTGGTGTGTGATTCAGATATACACCTTTTTGCTTGATCAAAACAAATTTCAAAATCTTCAGGCAAGGTATTTTTGAATAACATTGAAAATCCAGAACACTTACACTGAAAAATAGAATCAAACGAGGCACAGTCCAGAACAATGCGCTTACCAAGAACTAGAGATTCTAATTTGTCAGGTTTTGGGGAACGAATATTTGCATAGAAAATTATGACGAGAGACTCATAAGCTTTTAGAGGAGGCAGAGAAAGAAAGTTTTTCCAACCTTGAAAGTTGAAGAGTTCCTTTACCTTGCAGTTCAAGCTTTCCATGATCAATGACCCTGCCATGGGCTATGGGTTTGTCCTTAATGATATGAAGGCGTCACTGTTAAGAGTGTCCCAGAAGTTGATGTTAGAGTCGAGAGAGCTTGTGAGATCCACCTTGGGCTTCTTTGGAGTGAGCGACTCAAGATTATCTTTCATCGGACGCTTACCTAGCGCTTTTTTGTTTAGACTACGCGTATCATCGAAGAGTTCTGCTTGTGAAAGGCAAACTCTTCTGAGTGGTCTGACCCTAGATTGACTGGTTCTGGTGGCTGTGATGAAGGTTTTGATTTGGAGCGAGTGCTTTTTCAAATGGAGGTAAAAGAGTTTTTGGATTTTTTTGCCATTGTTGAGATGATGAGAGGGGTTTGGTGTGATAGCAATGATGTGAGAGAAGGAGGATGTAGAATGGAACTAAAAAAAGAGTGAGTTTGACAATTGGGTGCAGAAAAGGAAAAGGCGTCAGTGAGGCGACATGATGATTGATTTTCCTTCTGAAAAGTTGTGAAAAGGTGTGAAAAGGGGAAAATTGGAGGTGCATCATTAATAGTACTTACACACATAAGGAAACATGTGGATAATGTGGCAGTAAAAAAAATTAATGTCACATGGGTCCTAATTTTTGGTACTAAGTGAAATAATGCCAAGAGAGTCCAGCAAAGCACAAAATCTGTCTTCAAGTAGGGGTTTTGTGAAAATGTCTGCCAATTGATAACAAAAATAAATTCTATATCTCCTCTAAGAACATGTTCTCTAATAAAACGATGCTTGATATTTATATGCGTAGCCCTAGAATGATGCGCAGGATTATTTGAGAGATATATAGCACTAGAATTATCACACAAAAATTGAATAGGCTTAAAAGATAGTTCATAGTCATCCAATTGGTGGGACATCCACAGTTTTTGAGCACAACATTGTCCAATGGCAATATATTCTGCCTCTGTTGTGGACAAAGCCACTGATCCTTGTTTTTTTCTATTCCAGGAAATTAATGATCTTCCCAGCAATTGACACGTTCCACTAGTGATTTTCCGGTCTTCTTTGTCATCTACAAGATCAACATATGAAAATCCTTCAAATTTAAAATTTTTAGAACGTGGATAGCATAGTCTATAAGAAGTAGTTCCGATAAGATAGCGAATTATTCACTTTACTGCGGTTAAGTGAGACTCCTTAGGAGCTGACTGAAACCTGACACATTTACGCATACTAAACATGATATCTGGTCGACTTGCAGTTAAGTATAGCAATGATCTAATCATCCCACGATACTTGGTTTTGTCCACTGATTTTTCTTTCTCATCTTTATCAAGAGTGTTTGATGGACTCATAGGCGTTCTATGTGCTTTAACGTTGCTCATACCGAGTTTTTGAATCAATTCCTTGGTGTACTTCGTCTGACAGATGAATGTGCTTTTTTCTAATTATTGAACTTGTATTCCATGAAGAATGTGAGTTCTTCCATCATACTCATTTTGAACTCACTCTGCATGAGTTTTGAGAAATACTTGCACAAGACAGAGTTAGTACTATCAAATATAATGTCATCGACATAAATTTGAATAATGAGATTACTTGCAGAGGATATTTTGATAAATAATGTAGTATCTACTTTACCTATGGTAAATCCATGATCACTTAGAACAGAGCTCAGCCTCTCATAACAAGCTCGAGGAGCTGAATCCATAGAGAGCTTTAGTCAACTTAAACACATGGTTAGGAAATTGTGAGTTCTCAAAACCACGAGATTGTTTTGCATATACCTCCTCATCAATA
This sequence comes from Nicotiana obtusifolia, assembly GCA_002018475.1. NCBI lineage: Eukaryota > Viridiplantae > Streptophyta > Magnoliopsida > Solanales > Solanaceae > Nicotiana > Nicotiana obtusifolia. The sequence continues at coordinate 253,407 of MCJB01013104.1, read as the reverse complement.
AACCATTTAAAAAAGCACTTTTAACATCCATTTGAAATAGTTTGAAACCTTTAAAATATGCATATGCGAGTAATATACGAATTAATTCTAACCGAGCTATCGAAGTGAATGTTTCATCATAGTCGACTCCTTCTTGCTGTGAGTAGCCTTGAGAAACTAGTCTAGCCTTGTTTCTAACTACCTTTCCATCTTTATTCAAATTATTTTTGAATACCCATTTGGTTCTAATGATTTTGGTATTTGCTGGCTTAGGCACCGGTTTCCGTACTTGATTTTTATCAAATTGATCAAGTTTATCTTGCATGGCTTGTACCCAACTGGAGTCCTTTAAGGCTTCTGGCTTTATCAACCTTCTTTGGTTCGATTTGAGATATCAGTGTGATGTTAGACTTTTTCTTGAGGGTTCCCCTTCTTTTCTTTCCATCATTTAGATTTTCTATGATGAAATTCTGCGGATATTCGGGTTCACTTCTCCATTCATTTGGTCTTCTTTTAGCTTATTGAGTAGTCGGCTCCTTTTGGGGTTCAGCATGATCACTGACAGGTTGATTAATTGACTTTAGAGATTCATTTCTATTGTCAATTGATATCTTTGATTATTGAGATTCATTTGTCTTCGATCCATCTTGGTTAACATCTTCATCATCTGCAATGATTCCTATCTCGTCCATAGAGTTATTATCATCGAGGATAGCATGAACTGATTCCTCTATGCATAATGTACATTTATTATAAACACTAAATGACCTAATGTTATTTGAATAACCAAGAAATATACCTTCATCATTTCTTGGATCAAACTTATCAAGATTATCCTTACCATTGTTGTGAAGGGAACATTTACTTTCGAAGGGATGAAAGTAGCCTATGTTTGGTCTTTTGCCTTTACACTGTTCATATGGATTCTTCTTCAAGATAGGCCGTATGTTATATCTATTAAGGATATGGCATGTTGTGCTAATTGTCTCCGCCCAGAAGTGATTTGCAGATAATGTTCTAATATCATTGTTCTAGCCATGTCTTTTAGGGTTCTATTTTTGCGTTCAACCACTCCATTCTATTGAAGTGATCTGGGAGCTGAGAAGTTGTGAGTGTATCCTTGTTCATTGCAAAATTCTTCAAATGATCTGCTCTCGAATTCTCCTCCATGATCGATTTGTATGAGATGCCTTTTTTCTCTTTCAATTCTTGTGCAGAAAATCTCGAAATTTCTCAATGCTGCATCTTTGTGAGATAATAATATTACCCATGCAAAACGTGAATAATAGTCAACAATGACAAATGAATATCGTTCTCCTCCAATGCTAGCAGTTCTAGTAGGCCCAAATAAATCCATATGCAGTAGCTGTAGGGGCTTAGTTGTGGAGACATCTTTGGGTTTGATAGAATTCCTAATTTTTTTTCCAAGTTGGCATGAATCACATACATGATTCCTAGAGAAAGTTAGTTTAGAAAGGCCGATGACTAGGTCATGTCTAGAGAGTTTTTCAATCAAGTGCATGCTTGCATGGCCAAGTTTCTTATGCCAAAGCCAAGGGTCACCAAATATGGATGCTAGACAGATGTGGCCATCTAAGTTTTCAATGCATTCTAGAATGTAAAAATTTCCATACCTCGTTCCTGGTAGAATAATTTTACCTGACTTATCTTTGATAGCGCAACTTGTTTTCTTGAATTTTACTTCATATCCGGAGTCACACAATTGACTTATGCTCAATAGATTGTAGTTTAATCCATCCACAAGATATACTTCTGTAATATCCTAGTTGTTGTTGAATGGAACAATACTGGTGCCAACTTATCTTTTGAATCATCAGCAAACTTGACATTTCCTCCATTTATTTTTGTAACTTCTTTGAATAGATTCTTTTCACCCGTTATGTGACTGGAACATGCACTGTCGAGATACCATTTCCGTTTACGACTTTTCATATGGTGTTCCTCACTAGATTCGCCACGTGTCATGAAGAAATTTTATATTGTTTCGTGGCTGTCATCATCAGATATCTTTAGCCGTATAGCAGCTCGAGAATTTGTTCATATCATTTTCTAAGAGTCATGAAACACAGATTTGGAATTTCTTCATGCTCTGAGTTGTCTTCATCACTCCAACTTCCAAAAGATTTATTTTTGTTAAACCCTCTGGAGGCTTATCGTTTGAGATCTGGGCACTCTGCTTGTATCTGAACATATTTTCTACATTCATAATATTTTTCACCATTCTTTTCATGTTCATTGTACTGTTTTGAGGTTCTTCTAGAGGACAATATTCCTTTTTGGTGTTCCTGTATCTTTCACATTAATCCATTCATTGTTTTGGAAACCATGGCTATCTCTTCTTCTAGAGCCTCAACTTCCTTGTCATTTGCATCTTCAGATCCTTCAATCGAGGTTTTGCCCTTGTTTTTTAGATGTGTTTTCTAATCACGTCCAATCCACACTCAATAATAAGTGGCAAACGGTCGTTGTAATTATAGTATCCAACTTGAGTCGGGATTGAATTCCTCAGCGAGTTTACAATCGGTATTAAGGTAAATACTTGAAGAAAGAACTTGAAATAGCTAAATTGTACTTCCAAATAAGAGGGATGATTGTTATCTAATCTTAAAAATAAAAATTTAGACTAAATAAAAGCGACTAGAGAATAAATTGTTTTTGGTGCTTTTATCAATTGAGGAAAAGACTAGGGATGTAACGTCCACCTAGGTGTAAACCTAATGGGTATGCTATGTTAACCTTGTTTTGTAGATCAGGGTGTATTATGACTCTCAATTCCCAAGTACCCACTCAATACCTCTCGTCCATAGAGTGGTTATGCCCAATTTGGCTTCCTCAAGACCAAATGGATAGCAATCTAAGCAATTGATATGAATCCAAGTTGGGTTCTCCCTATTTGTACTTCAAACCCTTTAATCAAACTAGCCAAAACCTTAACTAGCTCAATTTCTTGTTAGCTAAGTTTCCCCAGACTAGGTTCCTCTTTCTCAAGTAAGAACAAAGTCAAATAGACATGAATCATATTTTCAACCATTAATTCTAGATATAATGCATAAACAAGGATAAATAACAAATACCCAATCATAAACAAGCATTAGTATTAACAACCCATAAGATTTACACACTAGGTTTGTCACAACTCTAGATAAAATCTAGCTATTCATGCTAGAAGACATAAAAACAAATAAAATAAGTAATTAAAGATATAAACTACAATTAAAAGATAAAAGTAATGGGTCTTCTCCAATGTTGATCACAACTTTCCCAAAAAGGGTATAATATAACCACTACAGTTGCTAGGAATACAAAAGTTGCCCTAAAAAAGTGCTTCCCGTCTATTTATAGTGTCTAGAAATTTGCTGACAAAAATGTCCTTGGGGAGGTTCTACGGTCGCACAATTTCATGTGCAGACCGGCACTTTTCTTCTTATCTTGGGAGGAACTTTGCGGCTGCACATTTATATCTGCTTCTGCACTTCAGCTTCTGCGGCTACACAATTTGGTTTCGGACCACATTTTCAAGAGGTTTTACACTTGGTCTTTTGCACCTTCACTGAACTTGTCAAACTTTGTCAGTGCGACTAGATTTTGCAGCGGCACAAATTTGTGTCCGGACCGCACTTCTACAAAACTCCTCTGAGGCTTCAAGGCTTCATCTGTAGCCGCACTTCTATTTTTGCGCTCCGCATGATCATCTGCAGTCGCAGAATTACTTCTACGAACCGCACTTCTGCGTGCAATTCTTCTTTTATCCTTTTTAAGCTAGAATACTCCTTTTTGAGTTAGATTTCTTCATTGAGCTCCAAACCTCCAACATGCCTACAATTCACACAATTTCATTAGATTTGGAAACAAAAATCACTACTTGTGGACTAAAACTAAAGCAAGAAGGTACTAATAAGTTGTTTAAAATCCACACTTATTAACTCCCCCAAACTTAAGTCTTTTTTTGTCCTCAAGCAAATAGATTAGTTCCCACCTCACCTAAGTGAAAAGTCATTTCAATTTTAAGTTATTCATACCCAGTTGGGACCAGCAATTACCCATAATACTCATGCATTTTCAACATGGTGCCAAAACATATGTTACGTGCATATAACTTTAGTGTGACATTTGAGCATCAAGAATTGACTTCACTCGTCAAGGATTTTTATTTTCTCATGTAAATCATGGTAGACTAAAAACTCTTCCTCCTCTACCTTCTATTTTCCATGCTCACTTCAAGAATTAACACTCAATTTCTAGAGCAATAAAGGATTCACTCTTCTCTCACAAAGGAATATCACAACTAAAGTTTCAGTACCATAGTCTTGTCCCTCATGTAGATCTCCACTAATGTAAGCTCACTCGGTTCAAAATGAAGTAGGACTTCTTTTGGATTGTAATGAAGGATTTTGGATTGGGGTAGGATACCATATGAGATAAGTGGTTGCACCTTTCCTTAAACACTCTACTTTTTATTTCTTGGCTCATATTCACCAAACCCTTAGAGGCATTTCTTTTTCTTGGGGCTAGAGAGACTTTCCATCACTCTTTATTGTTCATTTCATTCTTTTTCTCCCTTGATGCTCATGCTAGAGATAGTTGCCTCTTTTTGCTTTCATCAATTTCCCTTTTTATTTTCTTTTTGGCATTTTCTTTTTGTTCTTTCTTTTCTTGCCTTCTCATGTCATGGAGATCATTTCCTTTCTCTCTTTTCGATACCTTTATACCTTTTCTAGATTCCTCAACCGTTCCACAAACTTATGCCTTGAGACACTTATTATATAAGAGTATTAAGGAAGGTTAGGGTTCCAAGAGTGGATTACGATCAAAATGGGTAAAGGCTTATAGCGTAGTTACCAACAAAAAAAGGCTAAGGGTTCAAAGAGGTTAACTAGGGATAATGAACATAGGGTGGCAATAAAAAGCTCAAACGGACCAAGAAAAGCCTACAATCACCATTCAAACCACGCAAACCTAGAATTTTGCCTTAAAACACATTCGGGGCAAGTTCTAGACTATCCATTCATGTGCTTGGACTAGGAACAAAAATCACCTCATCTCTCATGCAACTAGATCGTAAAAGAGGATAGAGTCTAAAACCTACAATGATCATACTTAAGTAAAATATCACTATCACCCAATCAACCACTTAATGATTATCAAAGTCAACTCAAGAACCTCAAAGTCACTAACTAGAGCTATTTTCTTCCAAAAAAACTTGTTTCACACCATAAGCATGTATTTAAGTGCGTTGGTGCCAAATAAAACATGAATAACTCTTTTTAGAGAATGACTTAATTAGGGCTTTCATTCATTACTATTTACTACTATTATTATCTAAACATAAAATAAAAATAAATTAGAATCATCCAATTATTACATTTTAAAGTAGCCAATGTATCAAATATGCTCCACCCCCTCCCCCTCCCCCGCCCCCCGAATAAAAATAAGCATTGTCCCTAATGCTTAACAAAATAAGATCAAAGAGTAGAGAAGCGGAAGAAACTCCCTAAGTTTCCTAAGTCATCACTGTGTCCCCAGCAGCATCAGTCCCAGTTGGCTCAGCCAACTAAATATCATCATCAAGCCTGGGAGTGCCCGGAGAAGTGAACATCGCACGCGCCGCCTCAGCAGTGTCGGCGGCAAGGCACGGCTTCAGCCGGAGCAGTGGGAGCATCCTAGGAAGATGGATCTGGGTGGGGCTGGGAGGGGTCAAGTAACATGTCAAACGTCAAATCTCCGGAATTATCTATCCGAGTCACCTCAGCTCAAAGCTCATCAACCGACTTCTTTCTAGCTTGTGACTTCCTCATTTTCTTTACTTGTTTGGTCAACCGCTCAATCACTAATGTATCCATAATGACCTTCTGGTTGTCAAAGGCTTTGCTAAGCTTCTCATCAATGTCAGAGGGATCCCGGGGTGCCTATGTAGATTTCTGCCCTGCAACAATACTAGAGGTCTCAGACAACTTTGAAGTAGATGCTTGTTGTTGATACCTAATTTTGCCCTCATATTTTATAAGATATTATATATACTTTCAAAATATCATTTGCATCATTACCTAATTTACAAGATTCATATAAGTAGTTTCTATTATTATTCATAATTTTTAAAGCCTTAAAATTAATTTTCTTGCATTTATATTGCTCAAATATTTATTAGTTACCCTGTCAAATTATTTTGTGATGACTTAATCATCAAAATTTATTATTTACACCCACATGTATGTTTTATAACATTTTACTTCATTTCATATAATTACATTTGTACTTTTTGAGCTATTTACATAATTTTTTAATAATAGCCTATATTCTATACATAATTGCATTTATTACATTATATATGCTAAAAAAGCATTTTTTATGTTTTTATAATGTTAAGCTATTATTTTGAATCATTTTACTGCATAAGTAATGTTTATATTATTTATTAATTATTTTTTATAAATTATATTAAATAAATTTTGCATATTTAATTTATAGCCCAATACAGGGCTAATTTCGGACCAAAATTAGGCCCAAGGCACCTAGCCCATTCCATTTCACCCTTCAGCAGCTGAACCAAATGACCCCTTTTAGAATCCAATCGCATCCCGTTACACTTCCCCTATCTTTATAATCCTCGCCCCAAACCCTAGAGACTAATTTATCCGCCAATCCGCCTATGTATTCTCTCATATCTCCACTCTCACACTAAACCCTAGCCGCCTCCATTCAAACCCCAACCGCTAATCCGATCTCACATGGAAAATCTTTCATATTCACTTTCCTTTTTTGCACACACGATGGTTCTTACAATTTTCTCAATGTTACAGTATGTGGTACTTGATTATTTATAAAAGCTGAGTCAGCGGGTGTTCGGTCAAATCTGATTCTGTATTATCTTCATGTTCTTGACCTTATACACTCACTACCAGGCTATATGGGTCCGATTTAGTGAGACTCTTTGGCTATTTGTGTTTTCCTTCTTGAAGTAGTGTTTACCCGATTTTTCTCCTAAATTGTTTCTGAATTGATTTTTGCATGCTTTTCTTTCATTATTTGTGTTTGATTGATTATATTTCCGTGTTTGTTCGTTCAATTTCTACTATTATATAAACCCCCTTCCCTGTTCCCCTTCTAAGTCTCAATGACTATCTTGGATACTGTTACTACCACTATTCTCTCACTCCCACTCATTCTATATTATTCTGAGACTTTGATCTTTGGCAGGCAAAAATGCAAGGCCGCCGAAATTCGATTATTTAACCTCCCTCAGTGTGAGCACTGCCCAGGGTTCATCTGGGACCCTTGGGAACTCTGACACACTGAGAATTTGGGGTTTATGCCGTTCTCTCTTTGTTACTGATAAGCAAGCTGCTGCTGGCATTTACTTTTCTACCTTATTCGCTCTTTAGTTCTGCAAACTGGTAAGTACTGAGACTCTCGCAATTTTATTTTCTCTTACTTGTGGTCATGCTTCGTATGCTCATGTCATTTAGGCCTTTGTGAATCAATATTTTATTCTTCGCCTCTGTTGGTATTCTTGTTTCCTTTGGAATTATTTTGTGCCTCTGTGTTTTTCTAGCATCTGAACCTGTTTGAACTCTTAGCTTCGATGCATGCCCATTATATGTGTGCAACTTTAACGATTCTGATTACCTGTTGTTTGTTATGAGACCCTTCTCATGCCTTGCCTTGGGTTCTCATACTGAAACTCTTAGGGATCATCTCCTACCAAGAACTTGCTTGAGTGAACTCCTTCATGCTGAATCTCTTATGTGTAATCAATTGTTTCCTCACAAACTGAACATGACCATATGAATCCCATGTTACAATATTGTCTTAACGTCCAGCTGGACATGTTTTTTTTGCTATTTGCAATTCTGGTGATTGTACTGCTCGACCTATTAATCATGTATTCTTTAGCACTGTCTAAGACTTCTAGGGTAGATTTTAATGTTTAGCTTTTTCTCTTATGTATCGTCAACTGGCATGAATCCTGATGTCTGCTTGCCCTGTTAGCCTAGAGTTGATATATGCTTTTACCTACCATGAGCTCTTTAGGGTCTTTGTGCTATGATCAATGCTCACCATATTAAGTCTCATGTTTAACTAAGTGATATGTCTGCCAAACTATGCCCACTAACATGTTGTTATGCTGTCACATTCTCATTAGACTCTCATGATAAAGCCTCTATGTTAGGACTGAACCTCACTTGTTCTTGTCTATGACACTACTAGATTTTCATGTTCAAATCCATGCCTAAAGATCTTTAGGATAGTCCTGGACCATGCTTAGTTTTGAAACTTTGTTTGAAATCCATGACTAAGCATTTAAGCTGTTAATGAGTCGCTTGTTACCTGTGTGGTTAAATTCGGCATCCATTTGGGTAAGTAATTTATTTTGTTGGGCCTGGAAGGGGGCCATATGTGTTGTTGAAATTGGGTATTGGATTCAGGGTCACTCTATTTATTTTTGTGAGCCTGAGGTTTGGCCTTGCTGTTTTGTCGAGGGAGTAAGAAGACCTGGGGATATCGCTGGATTACTTTGTATTGGGCCTGTAATTGCCTTAGTGGGCATGTACTTGTTTCAGTCCGTATTTTGTCATCTTTAAGTATGTATTATCATTCTAGGCCTGTAATGATTTGTAAACAAACAATTGGGGAGTTAGTGAGGTTAGGGGAAACGGGTATACTCCATTCTTTCCTAAAAGAGTGGAAAAATATGCCTATAGGATCTACGTGCTTTATTTGCTATTTTGTTTAACGTGCTTTGTTTCTATACATTGATAGAAATCATGCTTATAAAAAAACACACACTTCACTTAACTTGTCAAATACCTGTACGCTATCCAAAGCATGTTAGTTTAAGTAAATGTTGTATTTGTTTCCTTGTCTACTACTGTGCGCTATTAGACAGCATGTCTATAGAAATCAACGCTAATAAATACTTGTTTAATTATTAGAGAGCATGTCTATAGGATGATGTAATACATTGCCTTCGCTAATGTTCATATAGATATCATGACTATAGGGTTTTAATTAATTAATCAACTGGGTTCTTTGTTTTCGTTGTACTGCCCTACCTAGATGACATGCCTATAGGGGATAAAGTAGTATAAAATCAAGTTCGAATGCCAACTGTTAGAAATCCTACCTATAGGATACTCTCACTCCTCTAAGAAGCATGTCTATAAATCAAACGTTGTTAATTTTGAGGTTTCAAACTGTTTTACCGCCTCATTGCCCAAACAATTTACATATCATGCCTACAGGGTTTGTGCTACTTATAAGTTGCAAACTCATTAGTCTAAAGCTGCAGTACTGCCTGTACGATACTGGAAATCAAAATCATATAGAAACCATGCCTATAGGACTCAACGACTCTAATGCGTCTTCACTGTCTACTGCCTAATCTGCACGCGTGCATTTGTTGCTTATGTGTGGAGGCTAACTTGAGCCATTTGTTATCTTTATGTAAATCCTTCATGTTTTGAATGTGCGCCTAGTTTTTATAATTTTGAGCATCCTAAGTAAAGTCTAGAACCACCCAAATAATAGGTCCAAAGCCTCCTGGACCATAGGCATGGGACAGGTAGCGCACACATAGGACACGACCTAGAATTGAATTAGAACGCTTTAAATAAACAACTTTAACATAGTAATTGTGTAGCAGGAGATGATAGTTTGTGCCCGCTAAATAATATGAGCAACCCCTACCCTAAGGGAGTTGCGAAGTATTATTTATGTTGCATGGGGTGATCCTTTAGGCTAAAAAAACTTAGGACACCCCTCTCCTTTATATGTTTATTGTTCGCACTTCGTCTCTTGAACTTAGAATAATTAAATTGTAACCTCCCAAGACTTGTACTAATTATTTATATGGTTTAATGTACGATCTTCTTTACACTTGTTTATATTTTAGTAGAACCTTAAATTCCTTGTCTTCCCTCACTTATATGATCATATAGGACAATTATAATTCGATAATCCCATTTAGCATAAACTTTGGCCGGGACCCACAGTTGTGGACCTCGAAGAGCACCTAGCACCTTCTCTTCGAGGTAATCTGAGCCCTTACCAGGGGCGGATATACTAAGGCTCGTGGGGGTGATACGCCACCCGCAAGCTTTGGTCAAAACCTTAACTATATATGTATGCATATCCGCAAAATAGTATAAATGTATTGAGTGCCACCCAGAGTACCAAAAGATGAAAAGGTTCCAGTGGCAAACAACTGACAAATCCTCCTTGGAGGTGAGGGATCGAACTGCCGAGACAACACGTTTTTTGAACCATTTTAGCTTGCTGCATAACTTTACATTTTGGATCATCAAATATTTTACCAGTATATTATATATTTTGTTCTCCTTATTCTTTTTCTTTAATTATTGTTGACTATATCTTTCTTTATTAGTATTATATTTCTTTTTCTCCACTCAAACTTTAAAAGATTTTCCTTTCCTCTCAAAATCCTCACTCCCAATTCCTATAAGAATCCCAAAATAAAAGTCAATAACCCTTGACCATTGTCCAACTCCCACCCCTTCGTTACCGCCACTTCCAATCTTCACTTCCCTGCTGCCAGCGTCGCTGCTTGTCCATCCATCTCGGCATCTCTATCATCCTCCAGCAGCCAATTATAACTTGTATTCTTGTAACTGTGCAGAAAGCATTCTCACCCATGAAGTAGATAAAGAATGAAGAGCGGAATAGCATGGGTGATCAAAATTTAAATGATTGTTTAGTTTGTTACATATAGCGTGATGTATTTCCAAACGTAAGTAATGATGCCATCATTGACCATTTTCAGAATATGAAAACTCGTCAAGGAAAATTTTAAATGGATGATGTATAGTTTTTATATTAGTAATATTATTGGAAGTTTTATGCTTTGCATCAATTAGTTATAGTTATGATATTTTTTTTGTTTGATCACTATGTCCATATAAATAAAAAAGATGAATTACTCGAACCAAAGCTCAAGTTGACCAAATCGATTAGCTTGTCACCCGGAATCTCCAAATCCTGGATCCGCCTCTAGCCCATACCTGATCTTTGGTAACGTAGACTATTTGAATAGAGCCCTAACGCACCTCAAAATCGTTAGGTGGTGATTCTTCTCTTTTAATACCTATCTAAAAGAGTTGTCACATATCGAAACCCGCTTTTGAGAGAAAAAGGGGCGCAACAGCATGGCAACTCTACTGGGGATATACTTAGGCTCTTACATATTGAAGTTGACTTATGTGGATGAACATATTATTTGATGACATGTACATTCCTTCCCTTATTTTCCTTTATTTTTTTAAATTTCTATGACATATCCATCCCCTCCCTATTTCCCTTACTTTCTTAAACTGCCATGCCATGTACTTCCTCTCTCTATTTCCTTCATTTTTTTAAACTGCTATGATATGTACATCCCCTCTCCATTTCCTTCGTTTGCTTAATAATTCTATGACATGTCTCTCCCGTCCCTACCTTCCTCTTTGCTTCATTTAATTACGTTCTCACACATTTACATGAGTTAAACATACTTCTCTCTTTTGTCTTTTCTTTTTCTTTTCTTTCTCCTGTTTATATTATTTACTATATTTACGCACTTTCATCATGTAAATATTTGGCAACGTGTTACTATTTTTGCATAAAGCATGCTTCTAGTATCATACTCCACTTGTGCTTATTATCAACATAGCGGCACTTGATGAGTGTCTGTGCTTTCCCAAAACACCCTTTTAAACCGGAAAAGCTTCTTTGTCATGACTAATCGATCAGCGGTGCGACGGTCTCGTGCCTTTCACTCTCAAGTTGTCCACTTGAGAGTACTAGTATAGAACTTTCTAGAAGCCATACTCTGATTAGAAATGTACATGCATCATGCTAAACCTAGTTCGGATTGAGACGTCATTGACGCATCGGCCTGCTTAGATGAACCTTGTCCAAAGTCCAATGAGATTTCCATAATCCCAAAGGACAACATCATATTATGTGCATTACTTGGAGAAAATGTGCCAACATGTTGATCATTATTGCGTAAATAGTAGAACCTAGAGGGGAAAAGGGCTAACTTTTATTTGTTTGCAGAAAATGAAGCACGAAATCCCCAGGTTCGATATGGTCCAGAATATCCCGCCTCTGCTAATTGACTGGTGGAATGACCTTGCACCCTGTGACAGAAACCATATTAGGAGAGTACTGGGTAACCTGCCATCTTTGCTGAACATTCAACCAAACAGGGGATTGATCGAGGCTGCCACCTTGTTCTGGGATGAAAAGAGAGTTGTTTTCCGATTTGGAAATATAGAAATGACTCCTCTCTTGGAAGAAATAGGGGGCTTCGCCAAGTTACCATGGGATAGTCCACGACTATTGGTGCCAGAAAATCACACCCCACGCGGTTTTTTGAAAATGCTAGGTTTTAAGAAGAACGACGAACTGGTCTTCCTGAAGAAATCATATATCCCCTTTGAATTTCTCTATGAGAGTTATGGGCATAGCAAATCATATCACCTTCATCATGAGGAGCTAGCTATTACCTCTCTAGAATGGGTGTACCGGCGGTTCTCAGTATTCATAATCTGATCTTGGGTTTGTTGATATTTCCAATGCAAGGGGGAAGAATTCATACTCGTTTAGCCATGGTCACCAAGACCTTAATGATTGGTATCAAGGGGAAGAAGTACACTATCATCCCGATGATCTTAGCTGAGATATACCATAGATCGGTGCAAGCATGGGTTCGGACACTTCGAGGGTTGTAATCTCTTGGTACAAGTCTGGCTGCTGGAACACTTTCAAAGGGGTGATTATCGCCAGGAGCTTTTACGAGCCACCAAATGACTACATAGCCAATCATCATCCAAAGAAGATGACATCCATTCCAGATAGGTTTGCAAAGCCTGGAAATGTTGTAGGCTGAGTGCGTTTCTTCAGTAACCTGAGAGACGAGCAAGTACATTGGATGTTTGAATGGTCCCCTAGTAGCGAGTTCATCATCAGGTCCAAAGGGACCACTCACTTAGTAATGATTAGACTGCGAGGTATCTACCCTTACACTCCTATAAGGGGTAATGAGGCAAGCTGGGAGGAAACAAGTCATACCTCGGGTTTCCAACATGGTTTTGTATAAAGCAGATTTCAAAAGTGATGTCATCCCGTTCAAGTTTGAAAACCAACACATGTGGAACCAAAAGATCATCGTGGAGGGAGAGACTATTGAGCCAAACAGGTATCATGCCGGTCATATGTACTACTATCTCTCATGGTTGGAAGATGACATAGCCCGGGACATCAAACCAGGAGTCAATCTGAAAGATAGGATCATAGATAAGGTGGCTGAGGCACATGTGAAGTACAAGAGGTTATGCAAAAGAGTATTTGAATCTGAAGCTAAGCATCTAGAACATCATAAGGTGGATATGGAGGCGATCAGAGAATGGAAGGAGATTGCAAATAAGTCGACAGAGAGGTTGGAGCATCTAGAGCAAGGATTGATGGAGCTAGAGGGGAAGATGAGAAAGAGGCTTTGGGATTGTCAAGGCATGGATCCTGATGAAGGAGGGAAGCTGGAAATGGCTTATCTGCTACTCGACATGCGCGATCTGGGAAATGTGATTGATGAGGTCAGGAGAGCCAAGCATGGAGAAGGTACTTCGGGGACCAAGTAGACTAGGAGATAATGTTCTTTACTGCTTTCTAGATTAGATTTCATTAGATTTTGATGTAATAAGGCTTAATTCCATTAATGATTTTATAATTATTATTTTGATTTGTGAAAAATTGATTTGGCTTATTTTCACATTAATGGAATGAGGCAAACGTAGGCATGAACTTTCTCCAAGTTTATGTGTCACTTAGACCTACCTCAGGCACAATGATGTCCCCAAATTAGGATGCAAATTTTTGCATGACCTTACATGATACCTGCTAAAATATTGCAAACACTATTTTACTTTCCCTTACTGACTTGGTTACCTTTTGTTTTTGTTTTCCTTGATTACTCCCATTCCCAAGTTGGTTCGTGCATTCTGGAATCATCAGCTTACCACACCAGATCCAGAGGTCCTCTACCTCCTCCTCTACCTAGCGACCCGAAAAGCAAAAGCAAAGGGCAGATGGATGGTCTAAGTGGTAACCAAAAAGACAATGCTACCATGGAAGACAATGTTGAAACCTCGGACGGAAGAAGTACACCATGACAGAATGAGATGGTCCTACGTTTGGAACAAAAAATCTTGGAGCTGTAGGGTGAGCTTGAGCAGGTCCGAAATCTCGCAAACCTCTCCCTTACTCTAAATGTTCCTGACATCAACCAGCAAAACACAACAACTCAGAACCAAACACCACCGCAAAACACCCAAACCCAAAATCCGCCACCATAGCTCCACAAAATCCTCCCGTAACGTACCAGTGTCATAATCTCGCACCTCCTAAAAACCTTAAACAGCTACCATTGCAGACCCCTCAAAAATACACCATCACCCAACCTAGCATCCGCAAGCCACAACTTATCATACTCCTCAAAACGCACCACAACTCACCCCCGATCCCCCTCGAAACTCAATCAACAATCGCCCGTACACCCAAGTCCCAGGAACACACCAAGGCAACCCGACATACGTGAAAACCTTAACCATATCCCATAAAAAAGCCTATCCATACCTGAACTGACCGAGAGGGACCTGCTCATCCAAAACATGGCGGAGGAACTCAAGAAACTAACAGGTAAAGTCCAGAGTGTTGAAGGCAAGAAGGGTGTTGAAGGTTTAAACTACGAAGACTTGTGTATCCAGCCAGATGTAGAACTGCCGGAGGGTTACAAACCTCCTAAGTTCGAGATGTTTGATGGCACCCATGATCCTAAGGTGCATTTGAGAACCTACTGTGACAAGCTTGTAGGAGTGGGCAAGAATGAATAAATCCGCATGAAACTGTTTATGCAAAGTCTTACAAGAGATGCATTATCTTGGTATATCAGCCAGAATATGAAGAAGTGGGCAAATTGGGTGAGCATGGAGTTTGATTTGATGAATAGATTCAGGTTCAACATAGAGAATGCGCTAGATGTTTTCTATATATCCAGAACCTCAAGAAGAAGCCGGAATAAACCTTCCACGAGTATGCTACCCGTTGGAGATCAGAGGCCGCCAAGGTGAGGCCGCCATTTGAAGAAGAGAAAATGAACAAGTTCTTTGTCAAAGCTCAAGATTCGCAGTTATGAAAGATTGGTGGTTATATTGAATCACAAGTTCTCTGACATCATCAAGTTAGGGGAAAGGATAGAGGAAGGAATCAAGAGTGGACTAGTGACTAATTTTGAGGCACTTCAAGCCACTAACAAAGCCTTGCAATCAGGAGGTATCTCAAAGAAGAAAGAAGTGGGTGTCATGATGGTAGCCTAGGGTCCTAAGTCTCCCCTTACATACCAAACACCTCCACTCACATATCAACCCTTACCTCCAAAATACCAATACCCTGTCACCATCTACCATGCCTATAACACCCAACATACATATTACCATTCACCTCCTCCTACCCGCCAAAACAACCCAAAGCCACGACCAAACTTTGACCACAAAATTCCCAATCGCTGAACCCATAGCCCAACTGTATGAGAGATTAAGGTCGCTGGTTACGTCATCCCCATTCCCGCTATTGCCGTTGAGAATCCATCCTAGTGGGTTAACCCCAACAAAACTTGTGCCTATCATTCAGGAATGAAGGTTTATACCACTAAGGAATGCTGCATATTGAAAGACAAGATCCAGACACTGATCGACACCAAAGTTATTCAAGCAAAGGAAGCCGCACCAAATGTCCTCATAACCCTCTCTTTGATCATAGGGTTGAGGGAGTGTATGTGATAGAAACTGATGAGGAATGGGATCAGGAGGGATCCATCAGACTTATTCGAGAGGGGGACGCTCCCAAAACATCTCATGTCACCCTCTCACCGATTGTGGTGCAAACCCAGGCACCGTTTGAGGTCGAGGTAGTTATGCCCTTCACTGTGATGGTAGCTCCAACAGCATCCTATAAGTCTGATGCTGTTCCATGGGATTATGTGGCGGAGGCGAGAAGAAAAGGAAAGGCCAAGATGGAAGAGACAGGTGTTGTGCAAGGAATGACCAGAACTGGCAGAGTTTATACACCTGAGAATCTTGGAGGAATAAGCAAAGAGACCACATCTAAGCCATATGTCATGGAGATAGGCACTGATGATATTTGGAGTAAGATACAGGCGAGGGAATACTCTGTTGTTGATCACTTGAACAAGACTCCCGCCCAGATATCCATCTTGTCAGTGTTGCAAAATTCAGATGCACACAAGAATGCCTTGATGAAGGTATTACGTGAAGCTTATGTGCCTACCGGTATCACTAGCGAGGAGATGGACAATATGGTAGGACAGGTACTAGAGAGCCACAAGATTACTTTCCATGAAGATGAGCTACCACCGGAGAGGTTGAGTCACAACAAAGCATTGCACATTACTGTGCAATATGAAGACAAGTTCATCGCCAAGGTTCTGCTAGATAGAGGTTCGAGCTTTAACATATGCCCGCTGACTACTCTGAAAAGATTGGGTAAAGGCTTGCATGAGATACGAATGGGAAGCATGAATTTGAAGGCGTTCGATGGATCTCAGAGAGCCACTATCAAAGAAATCAACCTTGATCTGTAGATGGGCCCCACCTGGTTCGATGTCGAATTCCAAGTGCTAGACATATTTTCCAACCACAACTTATTATTGGGATGACCATGGATACACACAGCTGGGGCAGTCGCTTCTACTCTGCACTAGGCTGTGAAGTTCAAGTGGAATCATCAAGAGGTGATTATTTACGGAGATGGAAGAAACCCTATCTACACCAACCAGACTGTTTTGGTTATCGAGAAAAGAAGGAAATTGGGAGGAGAAACATACCACCACCTTGAGCGAGTAAATGAAATTGGGAAGCATACTGATGTGGTTGGGGTATGAACCAGGCAAGGGTCTCAGCCAAATCTTCAAGGGATCACGGACCTGGTACGACCATAATATCATGGCACAACCTTTGGTCTCGGGTATGAATACACCGTGCAAGAATATCACGATTGGACATCGCCATTGCGTGCTGCTTACTATCTATTAGAACAACCCATACCACCGATGCACCAGACGTTCCGCCAGACTGATGTGATTTGGGGATCCGAGGAAGACGAGGTATTGGCCGGTATGAGGAAGCTATTTCTAGACGAGGAAGATATGGACTACAGTGCAATTTTAAAGGAGGAGAAGGAGGAAGACCATACCATTCAGACAGTAAGAGAAGGAGCCATTCTCAAGAACTAGACTACTGCACCATCTCGGGCTATCCGAGTACCCGGGTAGCCTTAGCAAAATTAGCATAATTTATTTTAAAATTATTTTTGGTCATTTAAGACATTTTCAGTATTTTTTTGAAATAATTACTTGAGACATCGGATCGTACTTGTTGACAATTTTAAGTTTTATTAATGCATTATTGCTTTCGTTTAATTATTATTATCTTTCTATATTCTTTTCAGCGTAATTGTTATATATCGTGATAAACCTATGACTGTGACATGTAATGGGACAATGCAGCATAAGGAAAGTGATTCGGAGGATTTGTAAGATGATATAATACCTGAGGAAATTGTCAAAGAAGAATTTTGAGAACAAACCAAAGTCCAATTTGGAAGAAACTGAGGCAGTTAACTTAGGAGATTCTGAAACAGTCAAAGAAACTCGCATAAGAATTCATCTATCATCGTTAGAGAAGGAAGAATATATCAGGTTTCTAAAAATATATAAGGATATTTTCGCATGGTCCTACGACGAAATGACTGGGTTAAGCACATCCATAGTAGCTCACAAACTACCTACCAACCCCATGTGTCCACCAGTAAAGCAGAAGCTCAAGAAATTTAAGCCAGATATGAGTCTAAAGATAAAGGAAGAGGTTACCAAGCAAATCAAAGCCAAGGTCCTTCGAGTGGTAGAGTAACAAACCTGGCTAGCCAACACTGTGCCGGTTCCAAAGAATGATGGGAAAGTCAGAGTGTGCTTTGATTATCGAGATCTGAACAGAGCAAGTCCTAAGGACGACTTCCCATTGCCCAACATACACATATTGATTGACAACTGCGGTAAGCATGAACTCCCCCAAGCATGAACTCCAATCCTTTGCGGATTGCTTCGCAGGGTATCACCAGATTTGGATGGACGAAGAGGAGGCCGAAAAGATAGACTTCATCACGCCATAGGGATATATTGTTACAAAATGATGCCATTTTGTTTAAAGAACACTAGGGCTACCTACATGAGGGCCATAACGACTCTTTTCCACGACATGATACACAAGGAAATAGAGGTGTGTGTGGATGATGTTATCATCAAATCTAAGAGAAGTTCGGACCATATAGCATACTTGAGGAAGTTTTTCGATCGGCTTTGAAAGTGAAATTTGAAGTTGAATCCGGTAAAATATGCTTTCGGAGTCCCTGCCAGAAAATTGTTAGGTTTCATCGTCAGCCACCGCGGTATTTAGCTAGACCTATCAAAAATAAAATCTATTCAGGACTTGCCATCGCCGAAGAACAAGAAGGACGTGATGATTTTTCTGAGATGCCTTAAAAAATCAGGCGTTTTATGGCATAGTCAATGGTGATATGTGAGTCGATCTTCAAAATTCTGAGAAAAGATGTTGCGACCAGCTGGATCGAAGAATGTCAAAAGGCTTTCAACAAAATCAAGGAGTACTTGTCTAAGTCGCTTGTGTTGGTCCCGCCAGAGCCAGGAAGACTTTTGCTGCTATATCTATCCATGTTGGATGACGCTTTTGGTTGCATCTTGGAGCAATATGATGAAACCAGGAGGAAAGAGTGGGCGACATATTATCTGAGTAAGAAGTTCATACCTTACGAAGCCCGGTACTCTTTGTTGGAATGCACTTGTTGTGCCTTGACATGGATAGCCCAGAAATTGAGGCACTACTTGCGCGTGCACTACATAACTCATATCAAGGATGGATCCACTAAAATACATCTTTCAGAAACCCATGCCTACGGGTAAGTTAACAATGTGGCAGATATTGCTAAGTGAGTTCAACATCATCTATGTGACTTAGAAGGCGGTCAAGGGGCAAGCATTGGCCATCACTTGGCAGAGAACCCCGTAGATGGAGAATAAGAACCATTGAAGACGTATTTTCCTAATGAGGAAGTGTCGTTTGTGGGGGAAGACATTGCCGAAACATATGATGGTTGGAGAATGTTTTTCGACGGAGCTGCCAACTTTAAGGGAGTGGGCATCAGAGCTATTTTAGTATCATAAATTGGTCAACATTATCCGGTATCAGCAAAGCTCAGTTTTCCATGCACCAACAATATGGTAGAATACGAGGCTTGCATCTTGGGACTCATATTGGCCATCGACATGAATGTTCAGGAGTTGCTGGTAATCGAAGATTCAGATCTGCTTATACATCAAGTACTTGGAGAATGGGCTACGAAGAGCATTAAAATATTGCCATACTTGCATTGTATACAAGAATTAATCAAGAGGTTCACAAAGATAGAATTCAAACATGTTCCAAGGATTCAAAATGAGTTCACAGACGCACTGGCTATCTTGTCTTTCATGATACAACATCCAGAGAAGAATTTCATCGATATAGAGATTCATAAACATCCAGCTTATTGTGCTCATGTTGAAGAAGATTTAGATGGAAATCCATGGTTCCATAATATCAAGGAGTATTTGGAGAAAGGAGAATAGCCAAAAAAATGCCACACACACTCAGAAGCACACGCTTCGAAGATTGGCCATCCATTTCTTTCAGAGCGGAGGAATTCTGTATAGAAGGACTCCTGACTTGGGATTGCTTTGATATGTCGATGACAAGGAGGCATATAGATTGCTCGAAGAAATACACGCGAACCTCACATGAATGGGTTTGTTCTGGCCAAGAAGATATTAAGGGCAGGGTATTTCTAGATGAGCATGGAGACAAACTGCATTAAATATATGTTCAAAAGTGCCACCAATGTCAGGTACATACTGATATGATACGGGTGCCACTCAACAAATTCAATGCAACAAGCTCACCTTGGCCTCTCTCCGTTTGGGGCATGGATGTCATCGGACCAATTACACCTGCTGCTTCAAACAAACACAGGTTCATTTTGGTGGCCATAGATTAATTCATAAAATGGGTCGAAGTCGCTTCCCATAAAGCTGTTGACTAAGAAAGTCGTAGCAGATTTCGTTCGGGATCATATTGTTTGTAAATTTGGAGTACCTGAGTCAATCATTACCGACAACGCCGCCAATCTCAACAGTGATCTGATGAAAGCCATGTGTGAAACATTCAATCAAGCACCGGAATTCTATAACATATAGGCTGCAAATGAATGTAGACATGGAAGCCGCCAACAAAAACATCAAGAAAACATTAAGGAAGATGGTGGATAACTACAAGCAATGGAATGAGAAGCTACCATTTGCTTTTCTCGGGTACCCGCACTACAGTTCGTACGTCAACCAGGGCAACCCCCTGTCTACTGGTCTACGGTACCATAGTAGTTATACCCGCCGAGGTGGAGATTCCTTCCTGAAGAATCATACAGGAGGCTGAGCTCCGCGATGCGAAATGGATACGGAGACGGTATGAGCAACTGACTCTCATTGACGGTAAAAGGATGAACACAGTGTGTCACACTCAACTCTACCAGAATAGAATGGCAAAGGCTTTCAACAAAAAGGTTAGATCAAGGCAATCCACACCAGACAATTAGTGCTGAAATGGATCTTCCTGCATCAGGACGAAGCAAAAGGGAAATTCTCACCTAATTGGCAAGGTCCTTACACGATTCATCGGGTACTGACAGGAGGAGCACTTATACTCGCAGAGATGGATGGAGAAATATGGGCAAAACCTATCAATTTGGACGCATTCAAGAGATGTTATGTTTAAGATTATGTTTGCACTTTCTCTTCGATGTAACTTGAACTGCGCTTGACCTTATTCCAGTTTAAGAGGGGATACGTAGGCAGCCCTATGGATTCGGTCACATCATAATAAAATCTTCATTCCCCTCAACGGTCAGGAACTAGGGCAAGATTTCAAGTTTTGTCGATCTCATTACGTCAAAGATTGCCAAGAAGGGTATTGCCGGAAGTATGTATTTAAACTAGGGCAGAATTTTGAGGAGGGTCCTCAAATCCAAGTTGAGTAGGTTGTAATGTCTCGAAACATGTCACAGTCTCCGATTTGACAAAATTATTTGTTTTATGCATCATCACATATTTTGAGCAGCTGCATTTTTTACAAATGATTTATCAGAAATACATATTTTCAAAATTTTATTTTTTCTGTAGTAGCCAAATGTTACCCAGGGTAACTCTAACAAGGCATCAAGATAAGGAACAAAGGCTAAATGAGAAGTCAAAGGCACGGACCAACCTTTCCCCCAAAAAACCTTACGATTTTTCTTTGGGCGTAGGCATAATAGACATAACAAGCATGTCCACAAATACATAACAAGAATGCCATCTTCACTGACAGAAGTCACCAAGCACAAACGCGTCAAGCTAAGGACCATTTCCCCTCTCACATTTAATCGTTACTTTCTTTGCATAGGGCTAAGCACTGCACTCATCGTCGCGTAAGGCTAAGCATTGCCTTTCTCTGCATAAGGCTAAGCATTTCCCTCATTCATTGCATGAGGCTAAGCATTGCCTCCACTATTGCATAAGGCTAAACGCTGCCTTTCCTTGCATGAGACTAAGCACTGTCTCCATCACATCACATAAGGCTAAGCACTGCCTCTACTATCGCATAAGGCTAAACGCTGCCTTTCTCTGCATAGGGCTAAGCACTGCCCTCATCACATCGCATGAGGCTAAGCATTGCCTCCACTTTTGCATAAGGCTAAGCACTGCCTTTCACTGCATAGGGCTAAGCGCTGCCTAGTTTTGTTCTCGTATATGATTAAGCATCACCTGTTTCCTCTATGAAATTATCAATATCACCGCATCTTTGCATTTCATGGGCTGAATCGCCACTTGTCCGAAGGCGTAATATTCTGAAGGCATCATCCTCATAGCCCGAAGGCATGCCATGGCCTAAGGATCTCTCGAAACGGCATATCATTATTCAAAGGCGTCATAATCCAGAGGCGCCATCCTCATGGCCCGAGGACACCATTTCATGGCCTGCAAACCCCTTACTATACGCTTCATGACCCAGGACGTCATGGTCTAAGGACATCATCCTCATCATCCAAAGACAACTCTCATGGTCCGAAGGAAATTTTCATCATGTTTAAATTTCCACAATAACACTATATATATTCGCGTGTGTCGCATTATAAGTTTTTCAGGTAACTTGGGAGGTAACCATTCTACAAATGGGAGCATTTCTCGCTCTGGTTTGCGTTCAAGATGTTCACATCTGTTGATTATCTCAAGCATAAGCAACGAACGACAATTGATTACTCTTTGTTCCGTAACCGTCCAAATATTTATCTCGAATACTCGTAACATTCAAATTCGCATTCATAACTTCAACAGAAATTCCACATTACTCAAAATACTATCCTGTCCAAGAGATCCTTTTTCGAAACACAAGACCACTCTTATAACAACTCCATCAGTTTCATTCGCCGTTGGATCCAGAACTACAAGCGACCTGATTCCCGTAACACTAGGGATATGTACGCAACTCAAGAACCAGGGTTCGACCCCTTTTTTTTTAAAAAGCACATCGCCCTCACTTATTTCAGTCAAAATTGGTCATCACTTTATTTACCCAATAACTCTTTCATCATTTCCGGGTAATGAGGGGCAGTTGTATATACCCAATTTTGTCCTCATATTTTATAAAATAATATACATACTTTCAAAATATCATTTGCATCATTACCTAATTTACAAGATTCATATAAATATTTTCTATAATTTTCATAATTTTTAACGCTTTAAAATTGATTTTATTGCATTTAAATTGTTCAAATATTTATTAATTGCCCTTTCAAATTATTTTGTGATGACTTAATCATCCAAATTTATTATTTACACTCACATGTATGTTTATAACATTTTACACTATTTCATATAATTATATTTGTAATTTTGAGCTATTTACATAATTTTACAATAATAGCCTATATTATATACATAATTACATTTATTACATTATTTATGCTAAAAAAGCATTTTTTATATTTTTATAATGTTAAGCTATTATTTTAAAATCATTTTACTGCATAATTAATGTTTTTATTATATATTAATTACTTTTTATAAATTATTTTAAATAAATTTTGTATATTTAATTTATAACCCAATACATGGCTAACTTCGGACCAAAATCAGCCCAAGTCACCTGGCCCATTCCATTTCACCCTTCAGCAGCCCAACCAAATGACCCCTTTTAAAATCTGGTCGCAACCCCTTACACTTAACCCCACTGGTTTCCTATTCGATCTTGGTCGTTGATCTTAAATGATCAACAACCCATAATAAACATTCCCCTCTCTTTATAACCCTCGCCCAAAACCCTAGAGACTAATCTCCCTGCCCAACTGCCTCTGCATTCTCTTATCTCTCCGCTCTCACACTAAAACCTAGCCGCCTGCATTCAAACCCCAGCCCCTAGTCCGATCTCACATGGAAAATCTTTCATATTCCCTTTACTTTTTTGAACACACGATGGTTCTTACCATTTCCTCAATGTTACAGTATGTGGTATTCGATTATTTATGGAAGCTGAGTCAGCGGGTGTTCGTTCAACTTTGATTCTGTACTATCTTCATGTTCTTGACCTGATACACTCACTACCAGGCTATATGAGTCCGATTCAGTGCAAAACCCCCTTCCTCGTTCCCCTTCTAAGTCTCAACGACTATCACTTGACTACTGTTACTACCAATATTCTCTCACTCTCACTCATTCTATATTATTCTGAGACTTTGATTTTTGGCAGGCTAAAAGCCAAGGCCACCGAAATTTGATTGTTTAACCTCCCTTAGCGTGAGCATTGCTCGCGGTTCATCTGAGACCCTTGGGAACTCTGACACACTGAGAATTTTGGGGTTTATGCCATTCTCTCTTTGTTCCTGATAAACAAGCTGCTGCTAGCATTTAGTTTTCTACCTTATTTGCTCTTTAGTTCTGCAAACTGGTAAGTACTAAGACTTCGCACTTTCATTTTCTCTTGATTGTGTTCATGCTTTATATGCTCATGTCATTTAGGCCTTTGTGAATCAATATGCTATTGTTCGCCTCTATTGGTATCTTGTTTCCTTGGGAATTATTCTGTGCCTCTGTGTTTTCTAGCATCTGAACCTGTTTGAACTCTAAGCTTCGACGCATGCCCATTATGTGTGTGCAACTTTAATGATTCTGACTATTCTGATTACCAATTGTTTGTTATGAGACCCTTCTCATACCTTGCCTTGGGTTTTAATACTGAAACTCTTAAGGGATCATCTCCTACCTAGAACTTGCTTGAGTGAACTCCTTCATGCTGAATCTCTTATGTGTAATCAACCCTAAGACTTCTAGGGTAGATTTCAATGTTTAGCTTCTTCTCTTGTGTATAGTCAACTCGTATGAATCCTGATGTCTGCTTGTCCTATTGGCCTAGAGCTGATATATTCTTTTACCTGCCATGAGCTCTTTACCGTCTTTGTGCTACGATCAAAGCTCACCATGTTAAGTCTCATGTTCAACTAAGTGATATGTTTACCAAACTATGCCCACTAGCATGTTGTTATGTTGTCGCATTCTCATTAAGCTCTCATGTTAAAGCCTCCATGTCAAGACTGCACCTTACTTGTCCTTGTCTATGACACTACTATTTTCATGTTCAAATCCCTGCCTAAAACTCTTTAGATAGTACTGGACCATGCTTTGTTTTGAAACTGTGTTTAAAATAGTTTACTATCCTATGATGGTCAATCCTGTTGCTCTTAAACTCATGTTTCTTGAATGACAAGCACAAACTTGCCTCATATGTGTCTTGTATGTCTCCTAATTTAGCATGATCTTACTTATATGCCTTTATTATAACAGTTGCTAGTTAGTTTTAGGAACTAAGTGTTTAAGCTGTTAATGAGTCGCTTATTACCCGTTTGGTTAAATTCGGCATCCATTTAATTTATTTTATTGGGCCTGGAAGGGGGACATATCTGTTGTTGAACTTGGGCATTGGATTTAAGGGCACTCTAGTTATTTTTTTTAGCCTGAGGTTTGGGCTTGCTATTTTGTCGAGGGAGTAAGAAGGCCTGGGGATATCCCTGGATTACTTTTTGTTGGGCTTGTAATTGCCTTAGTGGGTCTGTACTTGTTTCAGTCCGTATTTTGTCATCTTTAAGTATGTATTATTTCATTCTAGGCCTGTAATGATTTGAAAACAAACAATTGGGGAGTTAGTGAAATTGGGGGAAACGGTTATACTCTATTCTTGCATAAAAGGGTTGAAAAATATGCCTATAGGATCTACATGCTTTATTTGCTATTTTGTTTAACATACTTTATTTCTATACACTGATAGATATCATGCTTATAGAAAATCACACACTACACTTAACTTGTCAAATACTTCTACACTATCCAAAGCATGTTAGTTTAAGTAAATGTTAAATCTGTTTCCATGTCTACTACTATGAGCTATTAGATAACATGTATATAGAAATCAACGCTAATAACTACTTGTTTAATTATTAGACAGCATGTCTATAGGATGCAACAATACATTGCCTTCGCTAATGCTCATCTAGATATCATGACTATAGGGTTTTAATTAATTAATCAACTGCATCCGTTGCTTTCATTATACTACTCCACCAAGATGACATGCCTATAGGGGATAAAGTAGTATAAAATCAAGTACGAATGCAAACTGATAGAAATCCTGCCTATAGGATACTCTCACTCATCTATGAAGCATGTCTATAAATCAAAAACTGTTAATTCTGAGGGTTCAATCTGTTTTACTGCCTCGTTGCGCAAACAATTTAGATATCATGCCTATAGGGTTTGTAACACTTATAAGCTGTAAATTCATTAGTCTAAAGCTGTAGTACTGCTTCTACGATACTGGAAATCAGAATCATACAGTATCACGACCCCAATTTCCCTCCATAAGATGTTGTGATGGCACCTAGTCTCTAAAACTAGGTAAGCCTAACATTCATACAGAAATAACTTAAATAATAAATAAAGTCTCCAAACTCAGCAACTATATATTATGAAATTTGCAACTCGGCATATGTAACTTCCAAGACCCGACGTATACAAGTTACAAGCTCTAAATAGAAGTATTTCATAATCATATACATCAATATCTATAAAGGATAAAGAAAATAGAATAGTCAGGGTGGAGGGGGACTCCGAGGCCTGTGGACGCCCGCAGGTATACCTTGAAGTCTCCGCAGCTAAACTCTCGCTAATGCCTGGGCAGTAGGAGGTACCTGGATCTGCACGAAAAGAAGTGCAGAAGTATAGCATTAGTACACAATAATAGTACCTAGTAAGTGCCAAGCCTAACCTCGGTAGAGTAATGACGAGGTCATGTCAAGGCTCTACTGGAATAAACAAGAAGACTGTACAAGTGTATGGCAGTGTAGTAATGATAATAATGAAATTGAAACAACAAAAACCATACCGAGATCAACTACAGAGAACTAAAGCAAATAGTGCAACACGGAGAAGACAAAAAACAATATGCTAAGGAAACAAACAACCAAAAACAAGTGCAGCAATAGAGAAATACCAACAAGAGTCACTACCGAGGTACCGCCTCGTAATCTCAAATCACAAGAATAATTCACAATCTTTCCTTATATCATGGCGGGAGCCTTGCATTTAGTTTTAAAAATTATTTTCCTGAAATAGCATCCCGCGTTTTAGCCCACATTATCACACCGCATGGCTTTTAGTAGTTCCCCTACTAGTCACGTTTATCAAGCCCACCTTATCTCACCGCATGTGTTTCAACCCCAAAACCTTACACCACTACATGCGTATCAATATCATAACGTATCACAAATTGCACCTCAAGTGCCCAATATCACAAATTGCCACTAAAACCAACAACAACAGTGTTTTCACAATAAATAGCCCATGGCTCAACCATAATGTACACATGAGTCTCAACAACAATAACCGGTAGTGAATAACTCGACAAGAATAATATTCACAACTTAACACTCTGCCTCAGTGCAAATCATGGCCTTTATAACTCAATACAAATTTCAACTACAAGATATTCCAAGAATAAAAACTTCAAGTAAAGAGTTCAACAGCTAAATAATCGATATGGAATAAAGGAACCAAGGACTTCAACTAAACATGCAGAGCAATTAGAAAGTAAGAGATAAGACAAGTAGAACATGTGAAAATAGACTAGAAATGATGACTTTAACATGTTAAGGTAAATCAATTAAGTCATAAAAGGAATCTACATAGCTAAAACTGGTAATTTCCACATTTAGCCCATGCACACACTCGTCACCTTGCGTACACGGCTTTCACACATCACAATGATCACAAACAACACCAATCCTAAGGGGTAACTCCCCCACACAATGTTAGGCAAGACACTTACCTCAAATCACATTAACTCAATCCACCAGTAGGCATTTCCCTCGATTATCCAACTCCGAACGGCTCAAATCTAGCCAAAACAACTTCATACTATAAAAATAAACTATAGGAAATCATTTTGAACAATAAAATTACAATCTTTGTAAAGAAATAAAGTCAACTCAAAAAGTCAACCCAGGACCGTGTCTCGGAATCCGACCAAAATTACAAAATTCGAACATCCATTCGGTAACGAGTCAAACCATACAAGAATTACTCAAATCCGACCTTAAAATCGCTTTTCAAGTCCCCAAATTTTAGCCTAATAAATTCCACTAATTTTTCCCAAATTTCCAACTCCAAAACACTAATCTATTGATGGAAACAACAATAGATTCATGTAATTTAACAAAAATCGAGTTAGGAATTATTACCCCTCTTGAAAATCTCCCAAAATATCGCCTCACACCGAGCTCTCTAGGTCCAAAAGGGATTATGAAAATCAAACCCTCGAACAAGACCTTTCTGCCCAGCGATCCTCGCTTCTGCAGGCCTGAGGTTGCACCTGCGGAATTTCCATCGTAGGTGTGGTTCCAACTTAAATCAAAGAGTTCCACTTCCATGGACAAACGCTCGCACCTGCAAGCCCGACTCTGCGGAGAAATGACCGCATCTGCGGTCACGCCCACAGTTGCTCCCCAAATTTCGCTTCTACAAACGCAGTCTCACCCGCGAGTCCGCTTGTGCAGACAAGGCAACTTTCGCTCCTGCGGCTCAAAGGCCGCTTCTGTGGTGTCGCACCTGCGACCCAAATTGCGCAGGTGCAATTGCACCAGACACAACCCAGGTTCAGCAACCATACAAGTCTAATTTTGATCCGAATTCAATCTGTTTCACACTCGGGGGCCCCGGAACCCCGTTCAAATATACCAACAAGTTCCAAAACACATAACGGACCTACTCGAGGCCAAAAATCACCTCAAACAACATTGATTCTATGAATCGCAACCCAAATTCAACCCTAAGAAACTATGAACTTCTGAATTCCGAAACTAATGCCGATTCATACCAAAACAACTCCGATTGACTTCAAACTTTGCACACAAGTCATAATGACATGACGGACCTATTCTAACTTCCAGGAAATCAGGATTCGATCCCGATATTAATAAAGTCAACTCCAGTCAAACTTTCCAACCTACCGAACCTTCAACTTTCCAACTTTTGCCAATTCACGCTGAAACGACCTACGGACCTCCAAATCAATATCTGGACACGCTCCTAAGTCCAAAATCACCCTACGGAGCAACTGGGAGCGTCAAAACTCCATTCCAGAATCATGTACTCAAAAGTCAAACTACAGTCAAATCTAACAACTTAAACCTCCAACTTAAGGACTATATATCCCATTTCACTCCGGAACTCACCCGAACCAAAACCAAACACCCCCCGCAAGTCACATAATCATGATACAACATAGATGAGGCAATAGATAAGGGATCGAGGCTGAAATACTCAAAATGATCGGTCGGGTCATTATATCCTCCCCCTCTTAAAAAAATACGTTCGTCCTCGAACGAGTATAGAGACATACCTAAAGTGGTGAAAAGATAAGGATAATAGCTACGCATATCATGCTCGGTCTCCCACGTCGGCTTCTCAACCGGTTGACCCCTCCCTTGAACCTTCACTGAAGCAATATTTTTCGACCTCAACTTTCAAACCTGCGTGTCCAAAATGTA
The DNA here is from genome assembly GCA_002018475.1 of Nicotiana obtusifolia. Classification (NCBI taxonomy): domain Eukaryota; kingdom Viridiplantae; phylum Streptophyta; class Magnoliopsida; order Solanales; family Solanaceae; genus Nicotiana; species Nicotiana obtusifolia. The sequence goes on along the minus strand of MCJB01013104.1, from coordinate 224,100 downwards.
CACCGGCTCCTCAACATAAGAAAAATCTTTGTCCAACTGGAAGGAGCTGAAATCCAACACATGAGACGGATCGTCGTGATACTTCCGGAGCATAGAAACATGGAACTGTAGCTAGACTAAGTGGCAGTGCAAGCTTGTAGGCCACCTCTCCAATCCTCTCAAGAATCTCAAGAGGTCCAATATACCTAGGGCTCAACTTGCCCTTCTTTCTGAACCTCATAACACCCTTCATGGGCGAAACTCGGAGCAAGACCTGCTCCCCAACAATGAATGCGACGTCGCAAACCTTCCGATCTGTATAACTATTCTGTCTTAATTGGGCTATGCGAAGCCGATCTTGAATCAGTTTAACCTTTTCCAAAGCATCCTGAACCAAGTATGAACCCAATATCCTAGCCTCACCAGGCTCAAACCAACCCACCGGAGACCGACAGCGCCTCCTATACAAAGCCTCATACGGAGCCATCTGCATGCTCGACTGGTAGCTGTTGTTATTGGTAAACTCTACAAGTGACAAGAACTAATCCCAAGAACCCCCAAACTCTATCACACACGCACAAAGCATATCCTCCAATATCTGAATAGTGCGCTCGAACTATCCGACCGTCTGAAGGTGAAATGATGTACTCAACTCAACCCGTGTGCCTAACTTACGGTGTACGGCCCTCCAGAATCGCGATGTAAACTGTGTACCTGGTCAGGGATGATGGATAACGGAACGCCATGAAGTCAGTCAATCTCGTGAATATAAACCTGAGCCAGCTGCTCTGAAGAATAAATAGTCGCCACCGGAATGAAATGAGCCGACTTGGTCAACTTATCCATAGTCACTCGTACTGCATCGAATTTCCTCTGAGTTCATGGGAGCCCAAAAACAAAATCTAAAGTAACCCACTCCCATTTCTACTCTGGAATCTCTAGCCTCTGAAGCAATCCACCTGGTCGCTGATGCTCATACTTCACCTGCTGACAGTTTAGGCACCGAGCTACATATTCCACTATGTCCTTCTTTATTTTACTCCACTAATAGTGCTGCCTCAAGTCCTGATACATCTTGGTGGCACCCGGATGAATGGAGTACCGCAAACTATGGGCCTCCTGAAGAATCAGCTCACGCAAACCATCTACATTAGGCACACATAACTTGCCCTGCATTCGTAACACGCCATCATCCCCAATAGTGACCTCCCTAACATCGCCGTGTTGAACCGTGTCCTTGAGGACAAGTAGATGGGGGTCATCATACTGATGCTCTTTGATACGATCATATAGAGAAGACCAAGAACTCACACAAGCCAAAACTCAACTCAGCTCCGAAATATCCAATCTAACAAAATGGTTGGCCAAGGCCTGAACACCCAATGCTAATGGCCTCTTCGCTGCCGGCAGATATGCTAAACCGCCCAAGCTCTCTGCTAATGCAAGTTAAGATCCTTCTGTTTGAATAGATATTGTAGACTCCGGTGGTCGGCATAGACCTCACAAGGACACCGTACAAATAGTTCCGTGAAATCTTCAAGGCATGAACAATAGTTGCTAACTCAAGGTCATGGACAGGATAGTTCTTCTCGTGCAATTTTAGCTGTCTAGACGGGTAAGCAATCACCTTACCGTCTTGCATCAACAATGCATCGAGACCGATAGGCGACGCATCACAGTACACATTACAAGACCCCGAACCTGTAGGCAAACACTAGGATGTAGTCCAAGGTGTCTTGAGCTTTTGAAAGATCTCCTCACACTCCTCGGTCCACCTGAACGGAGCACCCTTCTAGGTCAATCTGGTCATAGGTGAAGCAATAGGTGAGAAACCCTCTAGGAAACGATGGTAATACCCTGCCAAACCAAGAAATCTCCGGATCTTAGTTACTGAAGAAGGTTTGGGACAACTCTGCACTACTTCAATCTTCTTTAGATCTACCTTGATCCCGTAACTTGATACTACATGACCCAAAAATGCTATTGACTCAAGTAAGAATTCACACTTCGAAAATTTTGCATACAACTTCTTTTCTCTTAAGGTCTGAAGCACGGTCCTCAAGTGATGCTCATGATCCTCCTAGCTCTGGGAGTACACCAAGATGTCGCCAATAAACACAATGACAAATGAGTCAATATGGGACTGGAATACAATGTTCATCAAGTTCATGAATGGTGCTAGGGTGTTGGTTAGCCCAAATGACATCACAAGGAACTCGTAATGACCATACCGAAATCTGAAGGCAGTCTTCGGGATATCTGGCTCTCGAATCTTCAACTGATGGTAGCCTGACTATAAATCAATCTTTGAGAATACTCTGGCACCTTGTAGCTGATCAAATAGGTCATTAATGTGTGGCAATAGATACATGTCCTTCACCGTAACCTTGTTCAACAGGCAATAATCAATACACATGTGCATAGAACATCCTTCTTCTTTACAAACAAGACCGGAGCACCCCAAGGTGATATACTGGGTTGAATAAAACCCTTATCAAGAAACTCCTGCAACTACTTTGTTAACTCCTTCAACCCTGTTGGGGCCATACGATATGGTGGAATAGCAACAGGTTGAGTGCCCGATAAAAAATCAATACGAAAGTTGATATCCCTGTCAGGTGGCATGCCCCGAAGATCTGCCGAAAATACATCTGGATAATCTCTCACTACCAGAACTCACTCAACGATAGAAGTATCAATACTGACATCTCTCACATGTGCTAGATACGCATCACATCCTTTTCCAACCATCCGCTGTGCCTTAAGGAATGACACCACCCTACTAGGAACATAATACAAAGTACCTCTCCACTCCAACCGTGGCAAACCTGGCATAGCCAACGTCACCGTCTTGGCGTGACAATCTAGAATAACATGATAGGGAAAAATCCAGTCAAGGAGAAGCAATTCAACGATCCATTGTTGGTACAATTGAAGGAGGGGATAACATAAGAACATGGCCTTTTCTCTTGGCGTGGATGATGGTACCCTAAGGTACCAAGGGTGCCTATATGTTCCAAATGTGGATGGTCTCTAGGAAAGGATCATGACCGAGGCTCACACTTCTAGGTATTCCATGCACCCGGGATCTACGAATATGTATCATGATCTTAGAGAAGTCTATTGGTGGAATGATATGAAGAGGAATGTAGCGGACTTTGTGGCTAGATGTCCAAATTGTCAGCAAGTGAAGGCCGAACACCAAAGGCCCGGTGGGTTGGCACAGAACATAGAAATTCCAATGTGGAAGTAGGAAATGATTAACATGGACTTTGTACTAGTGCTACCTCGAACTCCTCGCAAATTCTGCTCGATTTGGGTGACTGTGGATTGACTCAAGAAATCAGCACACTTTTTACCTGTTAAGGCTACCGACACAGCAGAACAATATGCTTAGTTGTACATCAAGTCAAATTGCATGGCACTCCATTTTCTATTATTTCAGATCGAGGGGCACAATTCACGGCTAATTTTTGGAAGAAATTTCAGCAAGGTTTGGGTACCCAGGTAAATCTTAGTATAACCTTTCACACGCAGACTGACGGGCAAGCAGAGCAGACTGTTCAGACGCTTGAGGATATGTCAGGCTCTTGTGTTCTTGACTTCAAAGGTAGCTAGGATGATCATTTGCCACTAACAGAGTTTTCCTACAACAACAGTTATCATACCAGCATTCATATGGCACCATTTGAGGCTTTATATGGTAGGAGATGTAGATCTCCCAATGGCTGGTTCGAGATTGGGGAAGCGAAGTTGATAGGGCCAGACCGCGTGCATCAAGCTATGGAAAAAGTTAAGATCATTAAGGAGCTGTTGAAAACTGCTCAGAGTCATCAAATGTCCTATTCGGATGTGCGTCGCAGGGATTTGGAGTTCAAAGAAGATGATTGGGTGTTCTTGAAGGTTTCCCCTATGAAGGGTGTAATGCAATTTGGTAAGAAAGGGAAAATTGAGTTCGAGGTATGTCGGACCGTACAGAATCATTCAGAGGATTGGTCACTATATATACACCTCGAAGGATCTGCGTTGATTCTTGATTGTAACAGATCTTGAGAGATTGCAAACCCAAAGGAATTTATCCTTGGAATGAATTGTGAGATGATTCTTTCCAAGAATAAGTGTGGAGCTTCCGTGATTTGTGCCTTAACTAGCAGACTTGACAGATCCTTCTATTAATGAGTGAATCCTTATTTCAAAGAATAGCCTTTAATTTATCCTTTGATTTCAGAAATCAACAGCCTTCCTTGAATGAGCGCATCTTCAGTGCTTTGATAGAAATGTCAAGCGGATTCTTAGAAATCTTGATCTCCTCTGATTTTGATCCTTCCTTTCTTATCCTCCTATGCATGGGCTGTCAGATCTTTGGAGATCTTTCTCTTTCTTTGCTTTGCTTCTGTAGTGTACCTACAAGTAGAGATATGTTATTTTTCATCATTAAAACATGGATCTGACATCTCTAATATCTGAGTCAACCCACCCGGTTTATGATTCTCATACTTCACTTGTTGACAATTCAAACACCAAGAGACACATTCAATAATAGCTTTCTTCATTCTCCACCACTAACAGTGTTGTTTCAAGTTACGGTACATCTTTGCGACACCTGGGTTAATGGAATAGCGCAAACTATGAGCCTCCTCGATGATCAACTCTCTCAACCCATCCACATTTGGAATACAAATCCAGCCTTGAAGCTGCATAACACTATCTCTCCAATCACAACCTCCTTGGCACCATCCCATTGCATCGTGTCTTTCAACACCAACAAGTGAGGATCATCAAATGACGAGCCATGATACTGTCCAACAACGATGACCATGCCACAACACAAGCAAGAATCTAGCTAGGCTCTGAAACATCCAATCTCACGAACCGATTAGCCAAAGCCCTAATATTCATGGCTAGTGGCCTCTCCACTACCGGAAAATATGCCAAACTGCGCATGCTCTCTGCCTTCCTACTCAATGCATCAGCCACTATATTGGTCTTTCCTAGATGGTATAATATGGTGATGTCATAGTCTTTCAACAACTCTAACCATCTCTGCTGCCGTAAATTAAGGTCCTTCTGCTTGAACAAGTGTTGGAGACTCTGGTGGTTGGCATAGACCTCACATGGAATGCCGTATAGATAGTGCCTTCAAATCTTCAGCACATGAACAATGGCTGCCAACTCCAAATCATGTGCGGGGTAATTCTTCTTATGAAACTTCAACTAACGAGATACGTAGACAATCACCATACTATCCTGTATCAATACCACGCCAAGTCCAATATGTGATGTATCACAATACACGGTGTAAGATCCCAAACCTGTAGGCAACACCAACACTGGGTTGTAATCAATTGGGTCTTGAGCTTCAGAAATCTTACGGCACACTCATCGAACCACCTGAAAAGAGCACCCTTTTGGGTCAACTTGGTCAATGCGGCTGAGATAGATGAAAACCCCTCCACGAACTGGCGATAATAACCCGCCAACCCAAAAAGCTGTGAATCTCTATAGTTGAAGTAGGTCTAGGCCAGTTTTGAACTACCTCAATCTTCTTAGGATCCACCTTGATGCCCTCGGAAGATACAACATGGCCCCCAAAAAGGCAATTGAGTCACCTCAGAACTCACACTTTGAAAATCTGGCATATAACTGACGATCCCTTAGAGTCTGAAGTACGATATGAAGATGCAGCTCATGCTCCTCTCAACTGCAGGAGTAAACAAAAATATCATCAATGAAGACAATCACAAAGGAATCTAGATAGGTCTTGAACACCCGGTTCATAAAATTCATAAAGGTTGTTGGGGCATTAGTCAAGCCAAATGACATCACGAATAACTGTTAGTGGCCATAGCGAGTCCGAAAAGTTGTCTTAGAGACATCTGATACCCTAATATTCACCTGATGGTAGCCAGATCTTAAATCAATCTTAGAAAATACCTTGGCACCCAAAAGCTGGTCAAATAAGTCACCAATCCTCGGCAACAGATACTTGTTCTTGATAGTGACCTTATTCAACTGTCGATAATCTATGCACATTCTCATCGTTCTGTCTTTCTTCTTCACAAACAACACTGGTGCATCCCAAGGCAAGACACTTGGTCTAATGAATCCCTTTTCAATAAATCCTGCAACTGTTCCTTCAATTATTTCAACTCATTTGGGACCACATGGTATGGAGGAATAGAAATGGGTCGAGTTCCCGAAACCAAGTCAATGCAAAAGTCAATATCTTTATCGGGTGGCATACCTAGAAAATCTGTAGGAAACACCTCTAAAAACTCACACACAACTAGAACTGAATCCTTGAAAGTAACCTCTGCACTGGAATCATCAACATAGGCCAAATACACCAGGCACCCTTCTCGACCATATTTTGAGCCTTCAGATATCAAATGACCTTGCTAGTGGAGTGCCCAGGAGTCCTTCTCCATTCCAATCGAGGCAACCCCGGCATAGCTAAGGTCACCATCTTGGCGTGGCAATCCAAGATAGTGTGATATAGTGACAACCCATCCATGCCCAAAATCACATCAAAGTTCACCATATCAAGTAATAGAAGGTCCATCCTAGTCTCACAACTCCCGATAGTAACCAAACAAGATAGACCCGTTCCACCAACAGGCGTAGACAACTAAACATGAGCACTCAAAGAATCACGAGACATATCCAAATATGAAGCAAAATAGGATGAAACATATGAATAAGTAGAGACGGGATCAAATAAAACTGATGCATCGCTATGGCAAACCAGAACAATACCTGTAATAAACGCATAAGACGATTCTACCTCAAGTCTAGCTGGAATTGCATAACAACGTGGATGAGCCCTACCAATCTGACCTCCGCCTCTCGAACTGCCTCTCCCTGATTGGCCTTCACCTTTAATGGCCGGACCACCACCTCTGACTATCTGACCCCCGCCCTTAGCTGGCTGAGTGGATAGTGGAGCAACCGGTGTCGGAACCATGGCACGAGTACCTTGTTGTGGCATATTGCTCTATGACCTAGGGAAAAACCTCGTGAGGTGCCTCGAGTCCCCACAAGTATAACAAGCTCTCGACTAGTGTGATTGCTGACCCTGGAACTGACCCTATCGACCTGAATAACCACCCTGATAATATTGAATTAGAGGTGCACTAGTCAGAGTTGAAGGTATGTTGTATGCTAGCTGCTCAGGATGAGACCCATAAGAACCACGACTGCCTGAAGCACCGTGTGATACCTGAAGCGCTTCTTGAATCAGCCTACTAGGATGGCCTCTACCAAATAAAACCCAGCCTCCAGATGAGGCACCACAGAAACCACCAAAATAATGAGGCCTCTTCTCAGATGCCGCCTCTCTACCCTGACCACGAATCTTCTCGATCAGCATAGCAATCTCCACAACTCCGGTGAAGGGAATATCATCCTCAATCTCTCTGGCCATTTGTAATATAATGCCCCTCACTTACTCTAACATAGAGGTCAAGCATTACCTTTCCTTCATGAATCAAGTGCCCTCACACAACAATAGAGAATAGTTCTACACACAATAGATATTAAGAACAATTAGGAACTCAAGATAGAAAAATTCACTCCTCTCAGAAATAACATTCATATGCCACAAAAGATGAACCATAGGCTTGCTCGTAGTGTAATACTCTACTAATTGAGCTCATTCAGTCAAGGATTAAGTAGGACTTTAACTGGTTGTAATGTAGGCTGCGGGACGGGTAAGATACATTTAGATATAAGAGTGTCTACACCTCCCTAAGCACTTTTAACACATACACTTTAACATTTAAAACCCACACTTATGTCAAACCATACTTCACCTTCACATCAATATGCATTAACTCCTTACTTCTTTAAGCACAATTACATCAAGAGTTAACATTGTCAAAGAATAATTGCACAACAATACAACTATAATTTTTTTTTCCTTTCTTTTTCAATTCAAGTGGCTCTTACTTTTTTTAAAACAATGCACCTTCTTCCTTATTTCATTAGTTCCACTCAAAAGCCAAACCAACCACCCCACACTTCAACTTTTACAAAGTTCATAACAAATTTAAGTGCTCACGAGAGGTTAAATGGTTCAAATAGATGGTCAATTCAAACGAATGGGTAAGGATTGTAATGTGATTGCCAAAGAAACAGGATCACAAGCTCAAAGGGGTTAACTAAGATACATAACAATTAGGTGAGTAAAAGCTTATAACTATTCAATAAAGAAATGCCAAAATCACTTCCAAGACTAAATAAAACTACTATTTTGCTTTACAAACGCACGGGGCAAGTTCTTGACATCAAATGCACTGCACAGAATAACACAAAACCTCACACACACATGGCACATAACTCACTCAAGATTGGATCATCAAGACACTCTAGTCAAAGTAGTAAAGCAAAGTTAAGATCATACATTTTAAGGTACCTATACAAGAGTCAAAAATCAAGCCTAAGCGTCACAACTAAAGCACTCACTATTCTCAAGGAATAATTAAGTTAAGAGACATTGTTTTCAATTCAAATCATAGCACAAGGTTTCCTACTCATAACAAAAATAAAATAACTATACTCGGTTCAGAAAAACCCTTGAAAAAGAATCGCGGCACCAAAAAAAACCAAGGGGGAATTATTACACTACCTAACAAAAGAAAATGCTTTTTGTCTTTTTCTTTCAACTTTAATCCCTCAAGAAACCTGTCGAATGATATTCATCGTCGAGAAAAATCAAAAAAAATTCAAACTTTTAGGTTTTTTTTTCCAATTGTTTTTCTATCTCTAACTACTAAAACAACAAAAACTAACTAACACATATACATACAACATATAAATATCCCCCACCCTACACTTTAAGTTGTGGCATGTCCCCATGACACACAATTAAAAAGCATAAGGTAAAGGAAACTTCCCTGAATATCTAGTCGGGGTCTAACTCGAAGTCGGGATCCATTCCTCGCCTTCGAACCAATGTGCACATCCACGCCGACAGCTTCTTCTCAGCCTTCTTGGGGTGCACCCCACACTTATCTTTCTAACTCAGCGCAGCCTTCTCTTTCGATTCCTTCACTTTCCACTCAACACTTGCAGCTGGCTTTTCCTTTTTAGCCCCCCGTTTCTACTTTCATCTCAAAAGTCACAGTCTCCTCACCTACTCTAAGCACGTGTCTTCTCTCGTGTATATCTAAGATTGCTCTACCCGTTGCTAAGAATGGTCTTCCTGAGATGAGAAGGACCTCCTTGTTCTCCTCCATATTCACCACTATAAAGTCTACAGGAAATACAAACTTATCTACTCGAATTAAGATATCTTCCGCTATCCCCTCAGGTATGAAAGTCGTTTGCTCTGCCAACTGCAAAGATATTGACACCGACCTTATCTCTCTAATCTTCTTCTCCAGCTTCCTGTAAATAGACAAAGGCATTAGATTAATTGATGCGTCAGAATCACATAAAGATTTGTCAAAACTAATAGAGCCTAAAGAACAAGGTATAGTAAACCTCCTTGGATCTCCACACTTTTGTGGGAGTTTGTTTTGCAAGATTGCACTGCAATGCTCTGTGAGCTTGACTACTAAGGTCTCTTCTATCTTCCTCTTCTTTGTCAGGATCCCCTTCAAGAATTTTGCATAAGCTAGCATTTGTGAGAGAACTTCCGTGAATTGCAAATTTACATTAACCTGTCTCAACATATCTAGAAATCTCTCAAACTGCTTGTCCAGCTTTTCTCTATACAGCTTTGGGAAAAAGGTAAAGCAGGCATGTGCTTGCTCTCTACATTAGATTCCTCCCTTCTTGATGTTTCCTCCTTCTTCTTTTTCTCAGCTCCCTTCTTGCCTTTCTTCTTCTTATCAACTTTATTATTCAGCTGCTCCCCAATTTCTTTTTCATGTGCTACCTCTTTTTGGATTGGAGAAGGATCTTTCAACACTTGCCCGCTTCTCAAGGTCACAACATTCACTGTTTCTTTGGGATTTCTCTCAGTATTAGCTGGAAAAAGTACCTGGGACTCTCTCAGATAATATTGCTAATATCTGTCTCACTTGTCTCTCCAAATCTCGAAACCCAGTGCCCAATTCTTTGATAGCTGCCCTGTGAGCATCTAACCTCTCATCTGTCTTGATAATGAAGGCCTTCATTAGATCCTATAGACCAGGATGAATAGGCTGTTGAGGCTGAAACTGCTACCTTTGCTGATTCTGGAAGCCTGGAGCTCCATGTCCCTGAAATCTGGGGTTGTTTTGTTGCCGTGCATTTGTAGTACCCCCAGGTGAACTCCATGAAAATCTGGGGAGCTTTTGACCTATTTCATTGAATTATAATTCCCCACAGTATTCACTTCCTCCGTTGAGACTTGACACTCATGAGTAGGGTGTCCTCTTCCACAAATATCACATGTTGCATGAGGTTCACTCTGTATCGAAGCTAAGGTCAACCTTCGTATTTCTTTTGCCATTGCATCAAGTTGTACATGCACAAATGTGTTAGCACCAACTTGGTGAACACTAGTTGATCTTCTTCTTTCAGCACTCTCAGAAGGCCACCGGTTTGCATCTTTGGACAACTCATCTAGAATTGTGACTGTCTCCTCTGGAGTCTTCTTCATCAACGGGATTCCAGCTGAATTACTCAATGCTCTACGTGTCGCTGGTGTCAATCCATCCCAAAATTCCTAGAGTTGCATCCAGATTTCAATTCTGCTATGTTGACACTTTTGAATTAATTCCTTAAACCTCTCCCAAGCTTCAAACACAGTTTCAGTATCTTTCTGGCAGAAGTTATGGATTTCTCTTCTAAACTTGCCCGTCTTAGCTGAGGAGAAATATTTATCAAGAAATTTTCTATTCATCTCCTCCCATGTTCTAATTTATCCCTGGGGCAAGCTTCTAAGCCACTACTTAGCATCATCTTTCAGTGTGAAGGGAAATGCCCTTAAGTACACTCCATCTTGTGACACACCATTGTATTGAAAGGTGTTCATAATCTCCTCGAAGTCCATCAGGTGTGTGTTTGGATCTTCGTTCATCTTCCCTCCGAAGACACAACAATTTTGAAGAGTTTGGAGCAACCCTTGCTTCAACTCGAAATTGTTAGTTGCAACTGGAGGTGGTCTAATACTTGATAATCCTTGGTTGTAGACTGGTCTAGCATAATCACCAAGTGGTCTTTCAGACCTGGGAGATATATTTTCAAACTGGTCTGCACCCAAAGGTTGATTTTGAACAATTCTCCGAGCCCTCTCCTCTTCATAGACAAGCTTTGCATTTCGAAGAGCTGCTTCCTCAGCATCTCGTGCAACTTTTTCCTGTTGTTGGGCTGCCTCTCTTGCAGCCAAATCCACATTATCATCATCTCCAGTCATAATTTCTTTGGTTGAGGATTGCCTAACTTTCTCTATACTCTGGGGGAGATTTCTTTCCTTTCTCAACTGTCGCAATTGTTTCTCGATTTCTGGTTTGTATGGTAGCACTTCCTTTCCAGAAGATCGAGTTATGCACCAATCTAACCTGTAGCCTACGCATAGTCAAGGAACATCAAGCGTAAAAAGAGAAAATTAAAATAAAACAAAAAGAGAATTCCTGAATTAGCACTACAAACTATTTCAAACACTATTGATTGCCAACCCCACCAACGACGCCAAATTTGACGATTGCAAAACACACACTTAAATATGCTCACTAGTCGAATACAGTATAATATAATATCGTATCCACAAGGATTGGAGTTAAACAGTATTATCATAGTTTGTAGCTAGATTGCTATCCAAGATAATCAACAGTTTAGAATTATGTGTTTAAAAACTAAAATTAACTAAGAATCTAAAGCTAATTGATGAATGACAATCGAAACAAAAGTAAGCAAGGAATATATCAATGGGAGAAAATAGGGATTGATTGGATAGGTGCAAGATAAATGTCTGGAATTTAACTCTAGTTAATTCACTTCTAATGTTCAAGTGAGTCTCTCGAATTCACTCAATTATTAGTTCAAACGTTTAGTAGAAACTCCTCTCTCGATTAAGTCTCAACCTCACAATTTGAACCAATTTAAGCTCGATGAAGATATGCACGACTTCGTAGTGGATTGGTCTTTAGGAGAATCTCTCTCGATTATCCTCCTAACTGGGTTTAATCAACAATTCAACTAGCCTCTTTCGATTACTAAGAATAATTCATGAATTCAACCAATAAGATAATGCAAAGATGTCACAAGTTATGCCTCTCTCGATTGCATGAACAAGTGAATATAGATTCAACAATTAAAACATCCAAAATGATTCAATACATAAAAACTAGAGTTAATATCCACGAACAAATATCAATACACCAAATCCATCAAACTCTAAAGAGAACTACTCCATAGATATGGAGCAATTCATCATAAATATGTTTAAAGTAAAGGTAAACATAAAACGATCCAAACTCTCGTCTTGAGTGAGGATTGAATGACGAACTCCTTGTGCTTTTACTTTTCCACCTCCTCCTTAGCCTCCTTAGGTCTTAGATGTATCAAAAGTCCGGGAAATAATATTTTTTCCATATATTTATACCAAGTAGGGTTTGGCCCAAGAGAAAACACATTTTCCTACGCGAAATAGGACAATCGCTCTGTAAAATTTGCACAAGCGCGCCGCATGGAGCGACGCACCATGCGGGGCATTAGTGGGGAAATCCAGAGAGTTGTTTCTGACAGGTAGTAGGATTTTTGTACAGGCGCGGCGTGCCACGCGCCGCAGGTGTGTTGTTTTCTCAGAGTATGGATTTTTCTTGACTTTTTGATATCCAGACGTGATTTTCGACCCCCGAACGCGATCCCTGCTTAATCCCTTGGGCTTTTAGTCAGACTTCAAACCTCCACATCACTCGAATTCATTTTGTAATCTACATAGCTTGGAATCCTCCTACAAGGCATAAAACACACAATTAGTGCAAAACACTAGCGATTAAAGCTCAAACTCAATTAAAGTACAGTAAATTAGAGTACAGTAAGCGACTAAAACATAAGATTATAGCCTACTATCATACAGCCAATCCAATGTACTCAGTAAGTGTCAAGCCTAACCCATACATGGTAGTAATGATGCTAAGACAAGACACCTACTAAAAACATGTGCAGATATATAAGAACGGACAATCGGAACAATAAGTATAGAATCACGAAGTAAGTCTCTTTTTGAATTAATCAACAAAACCGCCAAGTTGAACTCACAATCCAAGTATCAAGCAAAAGCAATAAAATCATTAAATTGCATGGCATCACCCTTCGTGCTTTTACTCTAATCATCACCATGTAATATGTTTCAATAAATCAAGTGCACGGTATTACCCTTCGTGATTTAATTCTCACATTCACTCAATCAATGATAACAATATACAAATATGGCATGGCAACCCTTCGTGCTTTTCATGCTTCCTCACCAAGCAACATTAATAACTCAAAGTATCAAGTAAGGTGGGAAGCAAATCTCAACTTCAACCATGGTGCTAGCATAAGCAAATTCAACTCTCAATATCACCACAACTTCAAAATAAGCAATAAACATGAAATCGAACAATTAAAGAAGAACAGTCCAACTAAGACATCAAAGGCATAGGAAATGAAACAACATGGTACAATGAGAAAAGTTTCACCCGTATGCTTTAACCCATGACAATATACATGGTCGTCACTATGCATATACGACGTCCCCGTACATAATTCACATAGCAAATAGACCCAACAAGTCCTAATTTCCTCAAGTCAAAGTTAACCACGATATTTACCTATTTTCACAAATAAAACCAACAATCAATCACGGCCTTGCCTTTCAAACAAGCCTCCAAAACAACTTAATCTAGCCAATTATCGTTCAAACAATTCAAAATAAGCTCTAGAAACTACCCACAAATGAAAAATGTTCAATTTTGATCATTTATGAAAAAGTCAACAAAAGTCAACCCTAGGTTTGCTTGGTCGAAATTCGAGATACGGTTCAAATCTCAATTACCTATTCACCCCTGAGCCCAGATATGTGATTTTTTTTTTTAAATTCGACCTGAATTTTAGGTCTAAATCTCAATTTTTACAAAATCCTTAAATTCTACCTAGAACCCTTAATTTCTACCATGAATTCTAGATTTGATGTTAACAATTCATGAAAAGTAATTGAAATTGATTGAAAATTAGTTAAAGATGCTTATCAATGAATTTGGGGAGAAAACGTTCTTCAAAAATCGCCTCTAGAGAGCTTAGGGTTGAAAAATAATGTAACAGGAGCTAGGTCCTGATTTCCTAATCTTTTACCCAACTGCATATGTCGCAATTGTGAAGTCTGCAGATGCGACACACTGATCGCAAATACGATCAGTGCATCAGACCCACTATAGTCACAAATGCGACATATTTTTCACAAATGCAAAGAGCCCACCATCACACATTCAGATAAATGCTTCATTTATGCGAAGTTGTCCTAAATGCTCAAGGGTCACAAATGCGACCAAAATGTTCCCAAATGCGAATGTCCAACATCCGCAAAAGCGAACCTGCCCTCGTAAATATGAAGACACCCAGCCTAGACTCATTTTGCAGATGTGATGCATTGACCGCAAAAGCGATGCTTGCAAATGCAAGCAAGACCCCGAAAATGCAAAATCTGCGGACCCACACCAGCAACAGGTGCTACCAGCCATTCCAAAAAGCTCCAAACAGAACATGCACACAAGTGTAATAACATCCTACAAACTTACGCACTACCTCAAATCATCAAAATAACATCAAATAACACGAATCGATCACAAAAACTCTAAATTTCATCTTAAAACTCAATTTTCAAAATCTTTCACAAAATGTGCCGTAACGTGCTTGGATTACCTCTGACCCCAACCAAATGTGCGTACAAGTCCAAAAATATCATATGAACCTACTGAAATCGTTAAAATACAGATCCAAGTTTGTTTACTAAAAATATTGACCGTGGTCAACTCTAGCAGCTTCATTTTAAGTCAAAAATCACATTTTCTTCAAAATTTTATGTAAAAGCTTTCGAAAAACGACACGGACTACACATGCAAATGAATAAACATCAAAATGAATCTATGAGGGGTATCAGAACACAGAAATAAAGGCTAATACTTAAAACGACCTATCGGGTCGTCACAACCATACATAATTTGCCCCTATTTTTCTTTAAGCATATCTATACATTCACTAGCCCGGATCAAAATGAATTGGGGTGTATTTTCTGTTTTGATCTTTTAGTATATTCTTTGGGTTTTTTTACTCTTTTTTTCTTGCTTTTTCTTGTTTTTTTCTAACATTCACCATAAGTTTGGTTTACCAGGCTAGTTGTCTTTCAAAATATACGTGTACCTTCTGACTTTTTTATGATTTCACTCAAAAGGTATCCCCAACTCTCACCTTACGCTCCTAGAGACTTAAGTGCTTTCAGAGGTAAAGGTTCAAAAAGATCTAAGAAAAAATAAAATAAGATTCGGCTTGTAATGTGGGTGCTAAGAAAAAAGTTTATAGGCTCAAAGAGCTAACTACGTTAATTTTATATATGGCGGCATAACAGCTCAATGGACAATCAAAGAAACGCCTATGTCATCTCCAAACTCACAAAACTTAATCATTTCGCTTCGACTAATATACGGTGCAAGTTCTAGACTAACACGGGATAGCACTAAATAAAATCTAGACCTCACACTACACAATGCACATGACCTATTTAGGGCGGTTCTATTCCAACTCTCGAGTTAAAGAAACTAAGCACATAGTCAAGAAATATTAGGCTTTAAAGCACTAAATGAACAAATGAGTCAAGAAACTGAGAGAAGGCGTGACAAACAGGTTATTCAATTTTTCACAGTATCAATTTTCATCAAAACATGTTAAGAAGCTAATTTGTATGAGAAGGCCTAACTATGCTAGGATCAAACAGGTCAAAAGGCACACAGGAGCAATCAAGTCTTCTTCCTTCAACTTTATTCTAACAAAAAAAATATACGGTTACCTAAGACTAATTAGAAATAAAAAATATAAAAATATATTTTTTTGGATTTTTCAATGGATCTTAATCCCTCAAGAAAATTGTCCAAGATATCCATCATCGGAAAATTCCAAATATTTTCTAATATTTTTGAATTTTTTTCTTTTTCTCTTTTTTTCCAACTAACACTCTACTACAAGTCTATACTAGTATACTAATAATTATCAAAAGCAAGCTAACACCAAAATGTAGCTACAAATTGAAAACAAGAAGTTAATACTTATACTAATATACTACTACAACCGGACGAGAGTTCCCCATCCCATCTTTAAAAGGTGCAATGACCCAAATGCATATAACAAAAAAATCAAACAAGAGGGTGAAAAGAAGGAACTCCCTGGACGGCCAAAGGTCGAAGCATTAGCAGCTCACGGGATACTCAAGCTCTTCCATGCCTGGTCCTTTGTGCGAGAACCTACACTTAGTTCTAACCATCTAGCTCGCTTTTGCACGTCTTATGGCCTTGCTTCCTATGCTCATAATCCCCAAAAATGGCGCCAAAAATTATATTTTCTTAGATAAACAATCAGTTTCTAAGTCCCCGACAAAGGCGCCAAAAATTTGTTGGTTCCCCAAGTATATGTAAGTATACGTGGCCGTCAAGTAATAAAGTTATTTGAAAATCGGATGTCAACCCACAGAAACTTAGCATAATTATTAACTAAACTAACTTAAAATCAATTAACTATTCAAGATAATTAAAAATAATAGTAGGTTAACTAACTAACATGAGCGCAAGAATTTGTTATTGGTTCAAACTGAGGAGATGAAGATTTCAAGGTTGTGATAGATTTATTAATCTTATTGTTTCATAATTACACTTGTTAATCTGAGTTATTTATGGTTGCCAGTTGATTAGATCGTTTATAAAAATAGCATGTTTCCATAGTACTGTCCTTCTACCGCAATATATCAATCCTATATTTTTATGGTATTGAATATATCATGAACGAATATAATACGGCATTCAACTGAGCAAGACTATTAGTTATATTCTTATCCTAACTGCAAAATTATTCTCTGAGCTACAGGTTCAGAAACAAGCTCTCTCTAATACTACTCTAATCTAAATATGGCTTTTCCAAGTATAGCAAAGACAGCATGGTGAATTAGTAGCTATAACAATTCACAAGTTGAAATGAGAATTAAAAAAATAACCACAAGATGATAGTTAGAATTAGAGGTGATGTTATTAATAAAATCCAGTATAGAACGACAAGCCTAAAATTTAGAGTACTTAGTCATTCATAATTGTAGTAACAATCATACAAGTATTTTGCATAAGTATATTACTAAGAAAAGATGAAGAAATGAAGAACTCGATGTTTTTAGCCTCCAAAATTGCTCCCGATGTTGATATTGCCTCCAAATAGTGTCAAACCCCCAAAAAAGTAGGTTTAGAACCCTTTATATACATTTTAGGGCGTGTGGGGTTAAAACAATTAATTTTTAGCCGAAATAGGACAAAATTCGTGCTAAGGCACTATGGGGCACCTAATGCCAAACATTTTAAGGTGCTGCCAATGGAGCCGTGGGAGGCACCTAGCCCCAATCCACGCAACCAATTTTCCAAATTTTTGTGCTCTGCTACCTTTGGCGTTTTGAGAGGGGCGTGGCTCCAAGCTGGGCGCTAAAATTTTATTCCCTCCAAATTCTTCTGTTTCGGCTTCAATTTGCACTCAGCTTTTTAAAATCACTGATAAACTCATACACATATCAACACCATTATTAGGCTCGAGTCACAAATATTCACACTAAAGTAAACAAGATCAAGGCATATGCAATGCAAGTTACATGTAAAAATATAAATATTTAGCCAAACATCAGTATAATATTAAGAAAACATATGCAAGTCATAAATGCATGAGATGTGATTTATGGAATAATGAACTATTCTATAAGATATACATGATATCATCTAATCTATTTTCTATAATTCTAATGGATAATGTGAGCTCGCCTCCAACCGAAAATGTTCTATGCAATTTAACAAGAATATGATTTTGTGAGAAGCCAACTTTAGTAGAAGTATTGTCTAGGCTCACCTTGATGTCTTCCTTTTTAATACCTCTATTTGATCCAATTCAACATATTTAACTTATCAAATCAATTATGTCAAGGATCAATACTAGAAATTTCATAATTTCTAACTTTAGAAAATTTAGGTTTGATTTTTTTTCAATTTTTTAGAGATCGTAGTTAATCTAGGTTTTGTATTACTTTTTAGGAAATAATATCAACTCTTTGCCAATAATCATGATAAAAAGCGGATTGCAGAGTTTACCTCGAATCATGAAATCCTAAGTTGAAGAAATACCTTGTTCATGAGCTCCTATTGATAATCTAGTCATTTTAGGATGAAATCTAAATAGAACCGAGGAGTAATAATCTAACTTGAATCATGTTAGAACTTACCTTTAATGATGAGGGATTAGTCTAGGTCCCTTAGGAGTTGAGGTAGATGCTTGGATTTTAAATTTTTGAACTAACTTATTTTTTCGATTCGGGCTAAATTTATCCTAGAACCTCGTGCCACCCGGCGTGGGGTACCCCGCGTCAATAGGGTTTCTTTGGAAAGTTGGATTTTTTCATCTTTGGCACAAATTTGCCCCGGCTCCTCCTGCCACACGCCACAGAACACGTCGTGCGAGGATAAATTTTCGAGGCTAAATTGATGTTTTATTACCTTTCAGTAAAAAGGTCATAACTTCTTGCAAAACTATCATAACGACAAAATATTTGAAATTATGGAAACTATACTCAAAGAGTTTTATTTGATATACAGCTCATAAGATGGGAGGTATGATCGTTTAAAATTAGGACATGCGCGACTATAGTCGTTTCTTGTCTTAAACATTTCCAAATATGATTCGTATCACATTTTCTCTTTTTTAAGCATCTATAGCACCTTACAAATATAAAACTTAGGTATTATACACCTTAAAAAAATTTCAAATATTTTTGTATTTAACTTAGAGCCTGAACAAGAACGTAATGCTTAGCAAAAATTTCTAAGGTATGACACAAAGATTCCGACTACTTCACTGCCAAAGAAAATATAGTTTCAGCTAAGTTGAAGGTGTTGGGTTTTTAAGGTGTAAATGAAAAAAGGTACCTTTTGGATTGCACCTCTCCATCTCACCTTTTCATTGCCTATAAATTTAGATACTTGGCCTCATTTTTATACACTAAAATTTTGATATCTCTACCTTCTTATCTGTATTATATTTCCAAAATAAACATAAGTGCTAAAAGTAATTTCTCTATTCTTAGAGTTCGCCGAAGTTCTGTAATTTGAAGTATCACTATTATTGAACAATGTATATAAATTTTATACTGGGAGAAGCGAATTCAAACCTTGGGCAATAATGAGAGAATTAAATTCCTTAAAAACACACAAAGAATTCTGTGGGCTCAAGATTATTTAATATTTTTTGCTATTATATTTTTTCAGTTTTCTACCATTACTATTTTCTAAACACAAGTTTATAACAGTCTTAAAGAACTTTAAAAAAATTTGACTTCTAGTTAATTATCAAGTATAAAAGTTTTACTTTTCTTGTCAAAACTGTAAGAATTATTGCTTGTTTTCACTTAAATTTAATTTTAAATAATATCTTTACTTGATCTTTTGTGTTTCCAGTTGACTAGGAGCATGGATGGTCAGAGCCTTAGAGGATAAGAGGGAAGAAGAAGAAAAAGGAGGAGGAGGAGGAGGAGGAGGAGGAGGAGTTTGGGGAATAAGAGAAAGGGTATTTGCTTTGCTTAGAATACAAAAAAGTTTATTTTTAACAACTATTTTGGATTATAATGACAAAATTCTAAGACATGCAATGTAATTTCTAGTAGGGACACTTCTCCATTGCTATGATAAAATTTGCACCGGTTGCTCTCATAAGGGATTGGTCTTTAAATATTTTTCCCATTTTAAATTTTATTGCAAAAATATATTTTTTCTTCATCAAGAACACCATAATTCTTCAAGATTGGAAGCTAGAAAATTTTTTTGGGTGTGAAAATTAAAAGTTAATGATTGATTATACTTAAAATCCTTTGAATATTGATAATTGTGCTTAAACTTTAGTTCAAACATTGTTTAATAACTTGCTTTAAAATTTTCAAAACTCCATTGTTGATTTTTAAAAAGTATTGAAAGAGACAAAGTGAGTTTTTTTAATTTAGTGTTTGACTAAATGATGATTGGGGATCACTTGTTTTCCTATTTGGAGGATTTATTTCAGATTTTAGATCATTTAGAGATCATTTAGAGTATATTTGTGAATAATTAACAAACACACAATCATACCAATTGGATAGAGTTTGTGAATAATTTAACAAATAGGTTGAATGTAGATAACACAAAGTCATGCCAATATGATAGAATTTGGTGAATAATTACACGGGTAGAGTTTGAACAATTAACAATATTGGTAAAGTAAATATAATATAAAATCTATCAATATGTTTGAGAAATCCCTGACAAGCAATAAGTATGCATTGATTGGAGATCATTTTCTAAATACATTAATAAATGGGAACAATATCTAAAAATCTGCCCTTTATAAAAAAAATTACAGAAATATAATATTTTAAGGGTGGTCTTTCACTTTTGACCGGACTCGACTCATGAGAAAAACTTCAAGGTCAAAAATTAAAAGTGTTATACATGAGAAAAGTGAAGAGAAATAATTGTTAAACTTAAAGAGCAGAGACAATTCAAGACCACTTGAGGGCTATTTGTGTACTTCGACCCTATATAGGGCCATTTCTATCAATCATGAGTAATATTGGCTCAATTATCAATGGAATTGGACTGAAGCCCAAAAGACAGAGGGTTCATCTCAACCATCCAAGCATACATTTCGGAGGCCGTCAGATCTAGGGCAATTTCTGAACTAAGGTTTAGGTTTTTGTCTCAAAACCTTACTATCTTCCATTAGAAGAGAGAGAAAAGGAGAGAGGTTCCGAAGATGGTGCAAAGACTTACTTATCGGAAGCGCTGTAGCTATGCAACCAAATCCAACCAGCATCGTGTCGTCAAAACCCCTGGTAGTTGAGTCATAAATTGATTAGTTATTTAATGTTACTTTGAAAATATTTTGATGGGATTGATTTGGAATGTAGGTGGGAATTTGGTGTATCAGAGTACCAAGAAGCGAGCTAGTGGACCTAAGTGTCCTGTCACTGGAAAGAGGATTCAAGGGGTAATTGTCATCTCTCTTTTACTTATTTTGTGTTTTTCATATTCTTATATGTAAGATATTTGTTTATCAGATTAGGGCTTTCCAGTTAGATTTAGCTATTGATATCTAAGAATAAAGGACGAATAATAATTTAGTATTGGAATGAAATGGACCCGAAAGCTGAATGAATTTAGAAGACAGTGGTGGAGGCAGGATTATCAACAAGGGGGTTCAATGTCTACTATATATATAATTAATTTTTGACTTTTTATATACAGTGTAATTTTCTTACGCCCCTCTAGCTATGGCTCTAACTGAAGATTTATATTGCCACCACCAACATATTTAGGTAGGAGGCTTAGTTGATTGATTCATTGATACCTTTAAAAATACAATCATTTGTACCGCACCTTGCTTTCTTGTATGTGTAATTGTATTACGAGAAATTACTTTGCTCATCCATGCAACTACTTAAGTGTCATTTGCACCTTTTGGACCTCTAGCCTCTAGGCTCTTTATGGTGCCATTCATTTGTACCGCACCTCGCTTTCTTGTATGTGTAATTGTATTACGAGAAATTACTTTGCTCATCCATGCAACTACTTAAGTGTCATTTGCACCTTTTGGACCTCTAGCCTCTAGGCTCTTTATGGTGCCATTCCTAGATCATGGCATTTTTATCCAACTTTGCATGTTGGTGGCTGGTAGCCTGCCTTTAAACGTTCTATGAATCTCACTGGGCATATCTAGTTATGTTTCCCTGTGGATTCTGTGGTATCTATGGTATAGAAATGACAGAGGCGGATCCAAGATTTTGGGAAGATGGGTGCACTATTACAATGAGGTGGATCCAGTATATAAATTTTACAAGTTCAACCTTTGGTTTTTACTATTACACCCAGTACTTAATTAATACAGAAAAAGTGACACCAGATATGCCCATCTTCCGTGGGCACTTAGTTCTTAAAAAAAGGAAAAAACAACAAGATTGACATAAGGTTTGAACTTATAATCTCACATATATAGGTGCACCCAATAACCATTGCATCATATGATACTTTGAACTTGGATGCACACACATATATTTAGGTATTTTTGAGAAAATATAATATTACTATACATGATCTAGGGAGGGGAGCATGAGTTCACGTGCCCCATGGAACT
Source organism: Nicotiana obtusifolia (assembly GCA_002018475.1). NCBI lineage: Eukaryota > Viridiplantae > Streptophyta > Magnoliopsida > Solanales > Solanaceae > Nicotiana > Nicotiana obtusifolia. The sequence continues at coordinate 201,765 of MCJB01013104.1, read as the reverse complement.
CCCCTAGATGCGCCCCTGGAAATGTTATGTTGGCAATCTAAGTGAGCATTTCTTTTTGGCATGTTTAACTGGATATATTTAGCTTGTTCTAGACTGCTAGGTGTTTCTCAGACTCACAATGAGGCTAAAGCATCTATATTGCTCTTAGTAGGAGCTTTATTATTCTTGAGCTAATCATACTTTTAATATTTTCCCTTAATTGTGCCATTCTTCATTAAAGTCCATGCTTTATTTGCACCTTGCACTTAAAGCCCTAATGGATTTCAACGCTTTTCGTCATTCCTTGCCTTTGATAACAGCAGTTAGTCTAACATGAGTATGACTTTTTAATATAAAATGTGCTTTTTAAAGGTTGTGATTGATTGATTGGCCATTTTCCTTTGTTCTCCAATCCACATAGCTCTAGGTGAAGCTGCACTTTGGATGATTGACTCCTCCTTGTGAACTTGTTCATAACTGAGTTCAGATCGTCTCTCATAAGTCATAACTCCTTAGCTTTAATATTAGGTATTCATTGGTGAGTCCTAACCTTTAATTTACCGGTGCACATAGAACCTTTCTCACCTTTCTTTGGTGATTCATTGGAAGATCTGTGCATCAAATCAAAGAAATGACTTGAAAGACCAATTGAGCAAGTGCAGTGGCAAAAATAGTACATGTTAAAATGGTTTTTGTTTACCCATAGGCCATAGCTGATGGTTAATTCTGCCATAAGAGAAGGAGAATCAGGCTAAAACATTTAAGATCTTGTTTCATTGATCCTCAAAGTTTGATAATGCTCCCTTGTTCAAGAGTCCCCATGCTAGAAGTGACTAGCTCCATATTCCATAAGAACTGTGAACGCCACGGTTAGCTTTCTGGTGGCTTTCTTTGTTGAATGTATGGTCATAAAGTTGTGTATTGGTTACCGGGACAGCTTATGAGCTCAGTTTATAACTGGCTTGTTGTACAATTTGTTTGAGCATGTAGAGCAATTTACTAACATCAGCAGCTGGTTGTTTTGTAGATCCCTCACTTGAGACCAGCTGAGTACAAGAGATCTAGATTGTCTAGGAACAGGAGGACCGTGAATCGAGCCTATGGTGGTGTATTGTCTGGAGGAGCAGTGAGAGAGAGGTTTGTTCTCTCTTGATATATGTCGCCCGTTCTCTGATATTTGTTGTCCCGGGTTTCTCATCATGTTCCCGTGAGTCATACGTGAGCAATGTTGGTTTTCAGGGTTATTCGAGCTTTCTTGGTGGAAGAGCAGAAAATTGTGAAGAAGGTTTTGAAGATTCAAAAAGCCAAAGAAAAGCTGGCAGCTAAGAGCTGAGGTGTTAATTTAGAGGAACTTTCTGATTTCAAGTCTTGGAAATTTTGACATTCAAGTGATTACTGTTCGTGCACATAAAAATTGTGAGGTGATTGGGAATTGTTTGCTTTAGTTGCTTATATTATGAATCAAAATGATTATTTTTACTGTTATTATCTCATTCTAGATAGGTCTAGTTTTTCACTTGTCATAATTCCTCTAAAATATAGGATTGCAATTTTACTGTGTTTGATAAGAAATGTTAAGATCAAATTTAACATTTGTTATGACTTAGCAATATCGGGGGGAAAAATTAAGCGCAATTGGTTGGAATCTACAAGCTGCGACTGTTTTGGCCGCTAAGATAAATTTATTAAGCTCAAGTTGTTACTTACACTATGTTATGCCAAAGAGCTTCAAAAAAGTAAACCAAGTGAAGTTATGGAAATTTCAACCATTGGAAATATCTGGAAAAGCAAATATAGAAGATGAAAGAGAACATTGTTTCGGCTGTGGATGTAACGAGTCCAGAGACGAACTTTGGCACATTAAAAGGGATCTTCTGGCAAGAATTTGAATTCAATGCTTCAAGTTGTCATCGATATGTTGAGTGAGGACTAAGTTACACAAAATATATCGATGACATGGCACGCACTCGTATTGGCCTCACTTTCTTGGAATTTACGGCTTTAGTTTTAACTAAGTTACAACCCAGTGACTGAGAGGACGTAACTCAAAATATCACGAGTTCATATTTCAGTAGTCGGGAACTCTCAGCATCTCGGACAAATTCGGGACAATTTTGTGCTCTCGTATATCACTTCCCCCACCCAAAATTGTATCAAATTTGAGTAATCATGCACGAACTTTCATTCGTTATTGTTTCATTAATGAAATAAATAGTATTAGTATTGTTGTTACCAAAAAAAAGAAGAAAACGAAAAAATTGTCCCTTATCTTTAGGAGTAGATCTAACTTTGTCCTTTTATATATGACCTTGAGCACATGTTGTCCCTTAAATTTTGCTAAAGCGGAGCAGTTTTAGTCCCTTTAACATAAAGCCTAAAAACTAACGTTGGTTTACAGTCACCTGCGTAAAGTATCTTTTCAGTACTCATGTTCTGCACAACGGGGGTAGTGAACCATATTCTACAAAACTAAGGAATCTGATTTGATAAAATTCACGGGAGCACAAAAGCTCATCCACATTCCTCGCTGTTGGGATGGATTGGAGAACCTGGAGATGGGGAAAGTAATTTTCTTTTGTTTCTCCCTCTGTCCCTCGACTAATCTCTTTCAATCAAAAGTTAGAAAAGAAGAAAGCAATTAGAGTTGCTGCTAAAGGCAAAGGACTTATTTATAAGCAATAAAAGGAAGAGGCGGATATAGCTCCAAAATGATTTCTTATTTTTTCATAATGCCTTCTTTTCTCTTATACACCTGGCCCTTCGATCAATTGCATACTACCAATATAATTTTCAAATATTAGTGAAAAATAAAATTTTCCCGTCCATTCAACTTATTCCACAACGATTGGAGCTATCTTCTCGATTGATTTCTCAATTGAAGCCTTCTTCTTGCACTGAAAAGTTGGGTTCCTCGTTTATGAATTCAAAGGGCAAATTGATAGAAATGGAATTGGGATTTCAAAGAACATCTGTTCGTATTATCTTTTTTCCCCTGCTCACGGGAAAACCCATGCATCTACCGTTAAATTATTACTCTCCCTTTGATGTTTCTGTTAGCTAGACTAAAATTGCTCGACTTTAGCAAAGTTAAAGGACAAAACGTACTCAAGGTGATATACAAAGGACAAAGTTAGATCTACTCCTAAAGATAAGGGACAATTTTAGCTAAAAACTCGATAAAATCAATTATAAACGTGTTTGGTACGAAGGAAAATATTTTCCATGGAAAATGTTTTTCATTGAAAATATTTAAAAATATTTTCCTGAAAAATGAATGGTTTTATCACTTATTTTTCCTTGTTTGGTTGGTGAGTGAAAAACTTTTTCCGCAAAAAATATTTTCTAGTGTTTGGTTAGAGAGTAGAAAATATTTTTTAGGAAAATAATTTTTTATGCTACTCTCCTCACCTTCATTCTCGCAAGTTCCCATGTTTTCTGTGCTTTCCTCTCCCCCTCTCCCCCAATATTCAATATTTTCAGGACTTTATTTACTTCAAGAATTAAATTATTCTTTTAAAAATTCACACAAAACCAAAGGAACTAATATACTGTTTTATTTTTTCACTCAAAAACAACATTGAAATTGGTATTCCATAATTAAAACAAAAATACACTTTTTTTTTGTTGAAAAAAAAAAACTCTTTCTACAACATGAAAAGAAAATACTCATTTTGTTGAAATGGAAGAAAATATTTTTTATACATCATGAAAATAAAGTAGTACTTTTTTTGTTGAAATGAAAAAAAATACTTTTTATTACATTATTTTGTTGAAATGAAAGAAAATATTTTTTTACAATCATGAAAAGAAAGTATTTTTTTTTGTTGAAATGGAAAAAAATACTTTTTACTACATCAATTTTTTTTTAAATGAAAGAAAATACTTTTTATACATCATGAAAAGAAAGTATTTTTTCATTAAAATGAAAAAAAATACTCGTTTATATCATGAAAAAAAATACTCATTTTGTTGAAATGAAAAAAAAATACTTTATTTACAACATTAAAAGAAAGTACTCTTAATAATATTTCTATTGAAGGCGAGAAGGGGGGTGGGGAGGGTGGGATGGTGGGATAGGGGTAGGAGTGAGGGGTGGAGGTGAGTTGGTGAGTATTGGTGTGAAAGGGGAAGGTTGAAAAATATTTTTCAAAATAAGCCAACCAAAGGGACCGATAAAGTGATTTTCACCAAAACGTAAGTAGCCTTTCGAATTCAGATGGCCAAAAAAGCCTTATTACAAAACAGAAATAATTCAGCACAAAGCGGTGGGTGCAGACAGACATTAAAGGGCAGAAAACATCAATTACTTGGAGTTTCGAAGCCCACTTGTTTGAGAAAATGAAGAAATGAAAGCACCTTGTCATGAGGTGGAGCATATTCTTTAACTATAGGCAGCTCAATTAGACTAGTCACCCATGAGCATAACAAAGGTGTCTTGTCTGGATCCAATATCTTCACACCAAACATTTGCTCTAGTACTTTGTATCCCCCTAGTGTAACAACAATCATGATATCTAGCAACCCCATATTCCTTCCTTCTATATTAGTGTTGATACCCAATGAGGAATTCTTGATTCCGTCTTCCAGCACGTTCAGTTTCTCTAGAAAGTCCTCTAATGCCTTGTCTTGTCCTTCCCCTTTCAAGACCTTGAGCATGCACTCCGTTACCTGTGTATATAATTAGTAGATGCAAAATTTTAATAATTTGTTACAATAGATGTGAGCTTAGTGTAAATATAAAATTTCAACTTCTCTACTATATATATATATATATATATATATATATATTGTCCTTTTTGCATTAGAAATTCTGAATCTACTGATCGACTAATTCAAATTCACACCGGTAGGCCCTTAAGGGGGTAAAATGCTCCTTACTACTTCATTCCAAGAGTTTGAACTCAAGATTTCAGGTTAAGGCTGAATCCCAACCATCCCGCCACACTCCTTGGTGATATGCGGATGTATGGTCCATTATTTGATGGGATGAAGCATTCAGAGATGAAGCAAATATGCAGTTGATGGGTTGGGGTATAGTAGGTTCAGATGCCTAGATACTATATCTTAGAATCTCTTTAGCTAATGCTATTCTATTTATAGCGTAATTAGTAAAGGTAAATCTACTTAATGTGTTTTTCCTTGTCTAATCATATCGTCTACTTCTGCATCAGCTCTTTCAGTTACCTGTTGGATGTAGGAAGCCCAGAATCGGACTCTGGATCTTTCATAAGGATCTTCTGGCAAGAGTCGAGGTTCATTGTTCCATGTCTCATCAATGTATTCAAGAATGACAAAGGACTCCGACACTGGCTTTCCATTATGGACAAGTACAGGTACTTTCTTATGAATGGGATTGTATTTGAGCAGCAATGGACTTTTGTTGCTTAAATCTTCTTCTACATACTCAAAAGGTATGCCTTTGACTTTGAGAGCCAGTTGTACTCTATTCACAAAGGGGCTAATCCACATTCCATGTAGAGTGACCTTATTTTCCTCTCCCATTTTGGTCTCTGAGATTGTTTGAGAGAATTTAGATGTTTAAGTTTGTTATATACTATAAATTTCCTCAACATTTTCTCGAATCTTCAATTAAGTCATCCAAGACCAGGCAATTCTTTAGAATTTGTTTTTGTTTCACCGTAAGCCGGGACCAGAACTCTCTGTAGTCAAATTTGACTAGAATATTTTAAAAGAATTGACGTATGTGATAGGAGTAATACTATATGTTCTCTGCATTTTGACCTGCCAGCCGATAATGATTTATGATGATAGCAATGACCTTAGCTGCCCATTTCTTGGGGCCAAAGTTTGCCAAAGTGATGTGCAAGAAAGAAATAGTCTTTTCCCTTTTGTATTCTGGGGATGTGGAGATTGAGCTAGTTGACGGCAAAGTTACAATGTTTGAATTGGATTTCTTTCCGAAGAAAATTACATTGTAGTTTTAGGTAAGAAAAAATTCTTAAGTATACATTCAAATTGTTGAATTCATCAACACATGAGAAACTTTTAGTGTAATGATAAATGTGGGTCAAAAATTACTTTAGGTTGTTGTTTGAATCTCAAGTCACCCTCCATCATTTTGTGAGTCTCCCAAAGGGGCAGTGATATCCGCACTTCAGACAATCAAACATAGCCCGCTCATAGTTGGAAATTTTGTTTGTTAAGTGTCATTTTGAAGTCTTTATTTTCGGTTGAAGACAATTAGACAAACTAGAGCCTCTGAGGGAGTGAACAAAAAGCGCACTGCTTGTCCAAAAAAAAATAAAAAAAAAATAAATAAATAGAAAGACAGTGAATTTGCTTGTATGAAGAACCGTGATACGGAAAAAACATATTGGGCGGCTTGATTGTTGGAGAATAAGAAGAATGATACTGGTGTGACCTTGTTATTTAGTTGCTCATCTTTTAAATAGGGAACAGATGTTTAATTTGCATTGATATGGTACCTACTGGATGACTTGGAGTTCCAATTGAATCTTTTTTATTCAAGTGGAGTATTATTTAGAATAAGTAGTATAAAGTTAAAAGTGAAGATAATTATAAGAAAAATATTTTTTGCGCATAAATTAATTGAGGAATGTCATTTCCCCTAATTTGATAGAAATATCAGAAAATTACTTGCTCATGAAGAACATTTTTCTGGATGATGACTTTTTGTTGTATAAACACACACTCAAAATATAAGTAGCCTTTGGAATCCAAATGGCCATAAGCCTTATTATACAATACAGAGGAGAAGACATTCAGTACAATTAATGAGCGAGTACACACAACAGACAGAGATGGACATAAACACAAAAAAAGGTCAATTGGCCGGAGCTTTGAAGACGATTTCCTTGAGAAAATGAAGAAACGAAACCAGGGGGAGTGATTTCTTTAACTATAGGCAGCTCAATTAAACTAGTCAACCATGAGTATAACAGGGGTGTCTTCTCTGGATCTAATATCTTCACACCAAACACTTGCTCTTGTGCTTTGTATGCCCCTAGTGTAATAATGATTATGATTTCTAGCAACCCCATATTTCTTCCTTCTATATTAGTGGTTATCCCCAGGGAGGAATTCTTAATTCCATTTCGAGTACGCTCAATTTCTCATAAAATTCCTCTAATGCTTTTTCTTCTTCTTCCCCTTTGAAGACCTTGAGCATGCATTCAGTCACCTGCGCTGCGCATAAGAGTGTCAAATGTCAATGTCAATAAATTAATCAATGGAAACAAACCTTATCCAACTAATTATTAAGTAGTTTTTTTAAGTAAAAAATGAAGTTAGGATAAGTTTTTTATTATGAAAGTGATAAAAAAATTTTTACCATAATATCTGAATTAAGTACAAAATATTATTCAACCAAATTTTTGTGTTGATATAGGGGGTTTAAGTGTTAGATTTCAAAATATAGGGTGTGTATCTGCAGTTAAGTCATATTAGAGAAGTATTTAGTGTAATTTGTCCTTTTTTTACCTCAACCCCGTTCCCTTTATCTTGACTTGGGATAGACAAAACTCGTACACATAGTACACACATCATGGCATCCATGAATGAAAAATCTTGAACCATGTGAAAATGGGTAGAAAGATGTTGTTGCTCCCTAACGCACGTGCAAGTATACGTGGTCGACAAGTAATATAGGATTTTGAGTCCAGATATCGTACTCACAGGGACTTAATTCGACTACTTATTAACGTACTAATATTGCTATTCAATCAAGCAAAAATTCAAGTTCAATATATTGATTATTCTAAACTACAACTCTAAATTATAACTAGCTTATCAAAGAACTAATTAATTGTAATTTAATCAATAGAGACAAATATTCCAGGGTTGTGATTAATTCACCAATCTTATTGTGTTCTAATTAACTTTCCCTTTCATATAATTAACTTATGGTTGCTAATTAATCGATAAACATTCTCATAGCCTTCTTCCGAAGTGCTACTCGCCTATTCTCAATAGATTAACGCCTATATTCCTATGGAATCAACCTATTAAGAACGCAATAAAAACACGATAATCAATTAACCATGGTGATTAAGTATATCCTATCCTAACCACGAATCCGCCCCGCTTAAAGGTTAAGAACATGCCCTCTTCAATTCTTCTCTAATCTAAACATAGTTTTCCCAAACATAGCATAGATAGTTGATAAAACCTAACTGTTGGCCAAACAATTAAGCAATTAAACATATAATTGAAGAAACAACCATATATTAGTGAATTATAATCAAGGTAAAGTTAATATCAAACAACAATATTCATGGCTAATCACAACCCCAGAACAAGGGGTGATTAGCCACTCATGATAAAACCAAAACACATATAAAGTCTTGAATAAATTGTAAAAATACTAGAAAAGTTGAAGAAACTGAGAATCGATGCTTCCGTGCGATATTTTGTTGTGTTTTTGCCTCCAAAATCACGTCTCTTCCTTCCTCATAGGTTTGGATGTGTTTATATAGGTGTTGGGAAGGGGTAGGGTCGAAAATAGCAGAATCCTAGACGAAATAGGCGAGTCCCCGTCATCGGCGCCCTGGGTGGCGCCAGGCGCCCACCAGGGCGCTGCATCCAGTGAGGTTCTCTGAACATACTGCCTTCAGCGCTACAGGTGGCGCCAGGCGCTGCCTATGGCGCCCAATTGGCCCTCTGTTCGTTTTTGTCTCGTTTCGGCTTATTTCTTGCTCGTTTCGCCCCCAATTGCTCCCGACTCATTCCTACACATAAAAACACTTTAATTTAACATGAATCGTAGCAATTAACATTTCAATTTCATAAAACAAAAGCCAAATATGTGGTGAATTACTTAGAAATATATATACTTTATACCAAATATTAATACCCCACACTTAGACTCTATTATTTACCAACTTCCCAACTACATACACTTTATATCATAACAAAACATTCGACTTTTTAACCAAACCATACTTTTGAACATAATCAATACCGGCAAATAAGCATGAACACACAATTAATCCATATTCTTCCCGTTAAGTCTACCCACACATAATACTTCAATATAATTCAACAACTAAATTGTCACCACCCAACCTCAAGAGCCGACTCGCAACCATTAAGCAATCTTAATACATACACTTACCTGACAAGACAATTTACAACATTACCAATCGTTCATGAAATCATATGCCCTTACCACAATCAGAAGAGTGAACATAGATTAATAATATCACACAATTTGAACAAAATGCCCTCACTCTCACAAAGAACTCATATGCTTCCCGTGATAGTACCATAAGCTTGCCCGTAGTGTAGATCTCTACTAATTTAAGTTAGTCAAATCTAGGATCAATTAGGACTTTTAAGGTTGTAATGTAGGCTAAGGGACGGGTAGGATATATTTAGTAATAGTGACTAGTCCTCCTAAGCACTTAATACACTACAGTCACAACTCGAGTACTTTTTCTTTTCAATCAATTCACTTGTCTCATATACGTAGCCTTCCTTTTTCAATTAAGCACTTCTATCATTCCACTAGCACAAATCAATAGGAGGTGTTTTCTATGTATTTTTCACTAACATTTTTCCAACATTTTTCTTTCTCTTTTTTTTTTGTTTTTTTTTTCTTTCTTTTCACACTCCATACAATTACTCATCAGCTAGTGACTCTTACTTTCAACTTCAGTGCACCGACAGGTCCTTTCATGGTTCTACTCAAAAGCAAGAAATTCCCCAATCTCTACCCTTACTTCTTTTAGCGACTAAGTGCCTTAGGAGGTAAAGGTTCAAATAGGTTTAATTCAAGAATAAAACAAGGGAATGGCTTGTAATGTGGGTACCAAAGAAAAAGGCCTATAGGCTCAAAGGGGCTAGCAACGGACAATTTTATTTTGATGTGACAAGCACATCCATAATCAAACAAGAAAACGCCTATATCATTTCATAGATTAGTCCAACTTACAATTTCGCTTCAATTAACACACGGGGCAAGTTCTAGACTACACAGGATAGCACAGAGAATTACAAAACCTTACTCACACATTGCACATGACTCAATCACGACGGTTCTGTTCAAATATCAAGTCAAGCAAGCATACATAATTGAGAAAATTAAGCAATATTACACTATATGGTGTACAAGTCAACAACTGAGAAGAGGCGTCACGAATTAGGTGGTTTTCCTTTTTTCTTAGGCTTACAATTCACTTCAACTAAACGGGAAAACAGATCATGTGTCATAGCCTATTGTGCCAGCATCAACCATGTCAATAAGTATCTCATTATAACTCAGTTTCTTTCTAAAATAGTCCTACAAAGAAATTAAATTGCCTGGTTCGAGCTACATCCTTGGAAAAGAACCGGTGCCTTAAGAAAAACCAAGGAATACTATCTAACTATACTAAGAATTAAAAATCTTTTTGTTGTTTTTAATCAAACTTTATCCCTCAAGAAAAAGATCCATCGTCGGGAAAAATCTGAAATTTGTTTAAAAAATTGTCAGTTTATACATTAAAATAATTAGTTTAGACACTAAAATTAATAACAATACAACTATTGAAAGAACCAAAATAAAATTAAATCATACATGATATACATTCACAACACTCACAACACAGGTATTTTCCCACCCTACAGTTAAACAATGCATAGCCCTCGATGCATGCAAACATGTAAAACAGAGTAGGGTGAGAAGAAAACTCCCTGTTTGGGCTTTTTGGTGACTGGCGAGGTGGTGGAAGGTTTTTCACTGCTTTTACCTTTGCTAATGTTGTCACGGGCCATCGTATCCTGCAACACAAGTAAACACGAATGTGAGCAATGTTCAAAGACATATGCCATAGGTTGGCATGCAAGTTGTCACATGACCCCACACTTAAAATCGAAGCATAAGTACAAATGTTACACCTCAAAAACTATGGGTACTCAAGACTTCCCCATGCGACACATTAATTATTGAGCATAGCAATCGTGAATAATCAATAAGGACAACTAAAGGCATAAGCTCGGCCCTTCTATACTAATGCTAGATTATACTACATTAAGCTAACTTACACAATTGTATAACATACATATACATAGGTAATGGCATAAGAACATAGAAGAGAAGAAGAAGAACATACCTGGAGATGGAGATGACAGAGAATGAAAGTCTGAAAAATTTTGTGAAGAAGTGGAAGAAGAAGACACGGGCAAAAGATGAAGAAGAAGCGTTTGTTATATGGGTATGGGTTTTAGAATAAATAACTAAAATAAAGAAAAACTTACCTGGACACCCCCCCCCCAGTTGGCGCCTCGCGCCCTCCATGGCGCTACCTGGGCGCTGTTTCCCGAATTTTTTTTTTTTCATGAAACATCCCAATCCCTCGAACATTATCTATACAATTTACACATCCTACACCATTACATCTAATATTTCTATACCTATACACCAAGTACAATACTTTATCTAATCTAAAAAATATAAATTAAGAAGTTAAACTAGGAAAGCGATAAAAATTGGGTTGCCTCCCAACAAGCGCCTGATTTAACGTCGCGGCACGACTGAGATTCTTGCTTATCAATCTGGCTTGATTTCCAGCCTTCGAGCCTCCTCAACAGATGGCTTGAGACGGGTCAGAGTGACAGGCCTTTCCAACTCTTCTGCTTTTCTGAACCCCGGGACATAATTGCCGAAAATATCCAGTAATTTCTTAATTTCTTCCGTCATTCCATCTTTACTCTTTTCCACCTTCGCAATCAATGCTCGTTCAACAGGAACTTCCGGGCTCATATGGGGCACTAATGACGTAGAATTACTCTCTACCACAGAGATCATTGATAATTCTTCATAGTAGGTTGGCAACCTGAGTGCTTTGTAAACCTTGAACACCTCTTCTTGGTCACCTACCCTCATTGTCATTTTTCCTTCGCAAACATCAATAATCGCTCGTCTCGTGGCTAAGAAGGGACGCCCCAAAATAAATGGAACTTCCTGATCGGGCTCGTAATCCAGAATGATAAAGTCCGCAGGAAATATGAACGACCCCACTTGGACCAGCACATATTCAATCACTCCCTCGGGCTGAGCAAGGGACGATCAGCTAACTGTAAGGTGACAGTTGTTGGGCGTGGATCACCCAACCCCAACTGTTTGAACACTGATAGCGGCATCAAGTTTATGCTCGCTCCAAGATCACATAGAGCTCGTCCAACAGCATGTTTCCCAATAGAGATTTGGATGGTGAAGCTACCTGGATCCTTCAATTTATGCGGCAGCTTACCTTGAATTCTGGAACTATACTCCTCAGTGAGTGCCACAGTCTCAAACTCGATCAGCTTCCTTTTATTAGCCACAATATCCTTGATATACTTTGCATATTTAGGCACTTCTTGTAATATATCGACCAACGGAATGTTAATTTGTACCTGCTTCAATATATCAAGGAACTTTTTATACGCCTCATTATCCCTTAGTTTTTGTAATCTTTGTGGGAATGGAGGTTGTGGCCTTGCAACCAGTTGTGGGGGTCGCTCAGCCCCTGCCTCTTCAACCGGCTTCTCTAGTTCCTTGGCTTTTTCTGCTGTTGACTCTATGGTAGTTGGCTTCTCATTAAAAGTCACCTACTTCTTCTTTTTAGATTCAACTTCTTCCAGTTGTCTCCCATTTCTCAACGATACAGCATTAGGGCTGCCCTAGGATTCGCTTCAGTGTCACTGGGTAGAGCTCCAGCTGGTCTAGTATTTTGAGCCCCGGCCAGCTGTCCCAATTAGCGCTCCAGATTTCTCACTATTGCGGTGAGGGTTTGGTATTCTGTCATGAACTGTTTATTGTCTTGCACTAGCTGCTTCAACAACTCATTTGTATTATCTTCTGCCTGTTGAGGTTGCCTTTGCGGTAGATTAAAATTCCCTTGCGGTCTAACATGATTCTGATTCTGTTGATTTCCACCCCATGAGAAGTTGGGATGATTCCTCCAATTCGGATTATAGGTGTTCCCATATTGTGTATTTTGATTCAATGGCCCCCTGTTCTGCTGTCCCACATAATATATAGATTCCGGATTTGTGGGGCACATGTCACTTGTATGGTTGTCACCACACATCTCACAGCACAAAGACATCTGTTGTACCTGTTGCCTTGGTTGTACCTGTTTCATAGTCATTCTGTTCATTTGGTTAGCCAGTTTTGCCATCTCTGCTCTCATACTGCGAAGTCATCCAGTTCGATCAACCCAGCTCCCTTCGGTTTAATTGCTCTGCGTGAATCACCGTCCTCTTGCCAATTATGATCATTAGCCGTGAAGTTGTTCAGCAGGAGTTGGATTTCGCTATAAAGTTTGGCCATGCAACTGCCCCCACAAGCTGAGTCGAGATTCATTTTTGAAGCCTCATCTAGCCGGTCAACAAAAGTATGTCCCAAAACCTCATCCGTCTGGCAATGATGTGGACAATCTCTAAGCAACTTCTTGTATCTTTCCCATGCTTGACGAAGAGTTTCTCCGTCACGTTGTTCGAACCCCAGAATTTGGCTTCTTAGTGACTTTGTCTTTTTGGTGGGAAAGAATTTGATTAGGAATTTTCTAGCTTGATCGTCCCATGTGTAGATAGAATTTGCTAGCTCTTTTTGCAGCCATTCCTTTGCTTCCCCCAACAGTGAAAAGGGGAACAGTGTCAACCTCACATAATCTTTGGAAACGTTTGGACAATTGTAGGTATCCGTGATTTCCAAGAAATTCTGAATATGCCTCTGCGGATCTTCATGAGACAGTCCCACATACTGCCCTGTAGATTGAATCAGCTGCACCATATATTGTTTAAGTTCAAAGTGCCATGTGATTTCAGGTTTTACAATTGCCTGAGTCATGTTAGCAAGATTGGGTCTCGCAGCTTCAATCACCGCTCGTTCAGCATTACCTGCCATCTCAATTGGCTGTGGTTGAACTACAGTGTCCAACTCTCTGTCAATTCTAGTTCTGGCTTCTACCTCCCTCCTTACTCTGTGTAGTGTTCGTTCAATTATGGATCGAAAGGAAGAAGATTGTTTGTGCTTCTACTCCTCTGCATTCAATAGAAGAGCCTGTGTCAACGCAAACAACGTAAGCCGATAAGTAAAACTTGAACAAATAACAAATATAAGTTTAAGTCGGTAAAGTAGCAGATTTTTAAGTCCCTGGCAACGGCGCCAAAAATTTGTTGCTCCCTAATGCACACGCAAGTATACGTGGTCGACAAATAATATAGGATTTTGAGTCCAGATATCGTACCCATAGGGACTTATTCGACTACTTACTAACGTACTAATATTGCTATTCAATCAAGCAAAAATTCAAGTTCAACATATTGATTATTCTAAACTACAACTCTAAATTATAACTAGATTATCAAAGAACTAATTAATTGTTATTTAATCAATAGAGACAAATATTCCAGGGTTGTGATTAATTCGCCAATCTTATTGTGTTCTAATTAACTTTCCCTTTCATATAATTTACTTATGGTTGCTAATTAATCGATAAACATTCTTATAGCCTTCTTCCGAAGTACTACTCGCCTATTCTCAATAGATTAACGCCTATATTCCTATGGAATCAACCTATTAAGAACGCAATAAAAAAACGATAATCAATTAAGCATGGTGATTAAGTATATTCCTATCCTAACCACGAATCCGCCCCCCTTAAAGGTTAAGAACATGCCCTCTTCAATTCTTCTCTAATCTAAACATAGTTTTCCCAAACATAGCATAGATAGTTGATAGAACCTAACTGCTAGCCAAACAATTAAGCAATTAAACATAGAATTGAAGAAATAACCATATATTAGTGAATTATAATCAAGGTAAAGTTAATATCAAACAACAATATTCATGGCTAATCACAACCCCAGAACAAAGGGTGATTAGCCACTCATGATAAAATCAAAACACATATAAAGTCTTGAATAAATTGTAAAAATATTAGAAAGGTTGAAGAAATTGAGAATCAATGCTTCCGTGCGATGTTTTGTTGTGTTTTTGCCTCCAAAATCACGTCTCTGCCTTCCTCATAGGTTTGGATGTGTTTATATAGGTGTTGGGAAGGGGTAGGGTCGAAAATAGTAGAATCCTAGACGAAATAGGCGAGTCCCCGTCATCGGCGCCCTGGGTGGAGCCAAGCTCCCACCAGGGGCGCTACATCCAGTGAGGTTCTCTGAGCATACTGCCTTCAGCGCCACAGGTGGCGCCAGGCGCTGCCTGTGGTGCCCAACTGGCCCTCTGTCCGTTTTTGTCTCGTTTCGGCTTATTTCTTGCTCGTTTCACCCCCAATTGCTCCCGACTCATTCCTACACATAAAAACACATTAATTTAACATGAATCGTAGCAATTAACACCCCAGTTTCATAAAACAAAAGCCAAATATGAAGTGATTTATTTAGAAATATATATACTTTATACCAAATATCAGATGTGATAAGAATTACCTGTTGGATGTAAGAAGCCCACAATCGGACTCTGGATCTTTCATAAGGATCTTCTGACAGGAGTCGAGGTTCATTGTTCCATGTATCATCAATGTATTCAAGAATGACAAAGGACTCTGATACTGGATTTCCGTTATGGACAAGTACAGGTACTTTCTTATGAATGGTATTGTATTTGAGCATCAATGGACTTTTGTTGCTTAAATCTTCTTCTACATACTCAAAAGGTATGCCTTTGACTTTGAGAGCCAGTTCTACTCTCTTCACATAGGGGCTAGCCCACATTCCATGTAGAGTGACATTATTTTCCTCTCCCATTTTGGATCTTTGAGATTGTTTGAGAATGGAGATGCTTATGTTTAAAGTCGTCGTATATAAAATGCAAACTTTGTTGAACTTTTGGTTCATTAGTTATCGAATAGGAGGCAAATGGGCAATTCCTTACAACTTTTTGGCTTACCACTTGGCCACAATTGTCTAAAGTAGGTCAAGATTTGACTCAGTATATTTTAAAAGAACCGACATATGTGATAATATTTTTGCATTGTTAGCCGGTGACAAGCGCAATGACCTCAGCAGCCTATTTCTTTGTGCCCAAGTTTGGTAAACAAACGAAGGATAGGTGAAATCGTGAAGAAGGAAATAAACCTTTTTTTTCTTCCTGGGGTATGGTGTGGAGATGGAATTAGTTGAAATCCAAATACACAACTTATTTAAAGAGAAGTTAAATTTTATTCAAAGGGAAGAACATGATTTTCACTTCTTAATTCTTAAAAAGAGATCTATATCCTCATATTGCTCGGAGAATAAAGAGCTCAGTAAGTCTTATCTCGTGATTGTGGGATGAATAGTTCTAATGTTTAATTATTAGAGCCTTCAAGGTGAAATAATTTCAGTTAAGCTAATTGATCAGGAAACACAAAATCATATCGACTTGGTGTATGACAGAATCCAAAAATAGCTCGCTTATAGCCAAGAAATTTGTTTACGTGTCATGTTTCCAAATAGCTTATGTGAGTTTAAGGTGTAGCAATTTCAAATCCGAGTAAAGGTCGAGGGTGGGTTGTTAGCTAGGGTAAACGAGCTAATGTATGTGCTGTACGAGTCAAAATCCGTCCTAGAATATTTAAGATAAGATAATGCTAAAGAAAAAATTCTCGAGCCGTCATTAGTCGAGGTAGACCAAGAAGCAGCGAGACTCATAGTCGAAGAGTCGATGAGAGCCGTGGTCGAGATGTCAACAATGGTCGAGGTCGAGTACCGTTGATGAAGCTATAACGGCTAGTTTTCGAAATAGGATATTGAAGAGAATATTTTAGTGGATATTCTATGCACTTGTACTATTAGGGTTTGTTAGGGAAATGTCTCATATAAATAGAAAAAGAGACAATGATATGAGGCATGTGATACTCATTTGTAAGAACCGACTTTGACAAAAGATTCTCTCTCTCTCTTACTAAGATACAAACACTACCTTTTCATCAAGATTCTTGTCTATATTATTCCATTCTTTTCCATCAGATCCGAAAAGAATTCGAACATTCAAGGATTTGTCTGTCCTCATCATTGTCAGGAGGAACAACCATCTATCTCATCCTTTATTGAGTGAATCACTCCTCCTATTTACTTAAATACCATTTATTGTTATTAAATGCTACATTATAGCTCATACTTTTTGGAATAGTTACTGCATACAGTTATCACTTTTCTACCAGATCTATTCGACATTAATCACGCTTTCGGAAGTCACATCTAGAAATTTTATTATTAACTAGGTTTAACACATTATCATATAAATTTAATTATCAAACAATCTGGCGCCGTCTGTGGGGATTTCCTAGTTAAAGCTTTTAGTTTCTTCTAGATCTACAACTATCATGAGTCAGTGCGTAAAAAACAAAAAACAAGTAAAAACGAGATCTCCTTTCTTTGTGTGCACAAATACCAACACGGCAGGTAACCGAGAAAAAAGGACGAGAATAATAAGTGTTCTCTCAACCAACCTCATGAGCATCATCAACAAAAGCTGTGAAACGGCAGAAGAAGGCTCGACGCCCAGTGCCTCCCTTAGGCGAGATGGGTCACAGCCTCCTCATTGCAGCATCACAAAATCTCTTGGTAAGGGAGCCTCCACATCTGTGGTGGAAGAGTCCCAACTGTGAAAAAGCTCCTCGAAGCATGGCTAACTGACACGCTAACCAGCGTCCTCAATAAGCCCACTCAGGATACGACAACAGAGAACGCAAGGACATGCACGATACGGCAAGTGGACGAGCAATGCAACCAGCCTCTTTCCCCAATGACAGGTATTTACTCACAATGTCATTGATAGTGCAGGTGACAACGCCCTTGCAGCCATTCTGAAAAGGATGGAAGAAATGGAGAATGAGAACAAGGCACTTCGAGGTCAAATGAAAGAGCACCAGGAAAGGGTCGACGAAATATCGGGCGCCCCCAAGCTGTTGCCGAAGAGGGATGTCGGCGCGTTCATCGAACAATTGTACAGTGATGGCGCAGCCCCGCATGCTATACCAAAAACCTTTAAAATGCCGCCACACCTCAAGATATATGACGACACAACCGACCCTGAAGATCACGTGACTCATTACGTCACCGCGTTAAAAGGCAACGACCTCGCTAAAGAACATGTGTCTTCCATCTTGCTGAAGAAGTTCGGCGAAACCCTCACAGGAGGGGCATTAACCTAGTATTCGCAACTACCGACACACTCCATTGAAAACTTTGAAGAAATGGCCGACAAGCTCGTAACGGCCCACGCCGGAGCCAAGAAGGTCGAGGCAAGAGTAAACGACATATTTGCTATTAAATAGTCTCTGGGAGAGGGATTGAGGGACTTCCTCGCTCGGTTCAACTGAGTAAGGATGACTTTGCCCAACGTATCCGAACAATGCCAGAAGAGATCATCCAACCCTGCGACCTAACAGGGAATGACATCAACCATATGCTAGGGCGGCTGTTGCGCCCTCTCCCTACTACGAAGAGGGTCCATACAGACCAAGGACAGGACCTTATCGGAACGACCGAGGTATGCCTCCTCTATTATCTGGTCACAATTTTTGTGTGTCACCAACAGAGATAGTTTACACTCTAGAGAAACTCGGACCGAAAGTGAAGTGGCCTTCGAAGATGAGATCGGACCCAAACACTAGAAAGTCCGACGCCCTTTGTGAGTTCCATCAGGAATGAGGACACAAAACTGAGGATTGCATCGCCTTTGGGCAAGAAGTCGTAAACATGTTACGAAAAGGTCACCTCAAAGAGCTGCTGAGCGATAGGGGAAGAACAAACTTCGCTAGAGGACGCGAACATCAAGGACCGCCAAAACCACCCTCACCAGCTCGAACCATCAACATGATAATCGGTGGCAGCGATGACGTTTCCATCAACAGCGTGAATTTCACCACTACCCACAAACTCAAGCGATTAATCACCCGCGAGTGGTATGACGAACTCGAAAAAAGTATCATCTTCGATAAGTCTCACGCCGATGGCTTGACCTTTCCCCATAACGATTCCCTCGTTATTACTTTACGTATTTTTTATACTGATGTTAAACGCATTATGATAGATGACGGGAGCGGTGCGTGCATTATCCATTCCCCCGTGCTCACCCAAATGAGACTCGAAGACAAGATAGTGCCGCGCTACATCATGCTAACTGGTTTTTACAATGTAGTTGAGCAAACATCCGGAGAAATCACACTCCCAGTGTTAGCCAGCGGCGTGACTCTGGAAACGACATTTCACATCATGGACCAAGACACCGCGTACAACGCCGTAGTGGGATGACCATGGATACACCCCATGAAGGCCGTCCCCTCCAGCTTATACCAAGTCGTCAAATTTCCAACTCCATGGGGAGTGTTCAACATACGAGGAGAGCAGCGTACATCCCGAGAGTGCTACCGCATTGCTTTAGACAGCACAACCACTCAACAAAGGAAGGACAGGGAAAAAGAGGCATAACAATCAGCAAGGTTAAGTTCAAGGCATGACGAGATCAAGGAAGACATCAAAGAGCCCAACATAGTCGAGGCCGCAGGATCGACCATAGAAGACCTTGACCTGGTTCAATTAGATCCCTGACCGTAACAAAAAGGCCTATATCGGTTGCAAACTCCAGGACCCAGCTAAATTCAGTCAATTCTTAAAAGCTAACGTGGAATTGTTTGCTTTCAGCCCTGCAGATATGCCGGGCATCCCCTAGGAAATCGCCACGCAAAAATTAAACGTCGACCCCTTCCACCCTCAGGTGAGGCAGGTCAGACGTAAATTCAACTCTGTAATCAACAATGCAGTACGCGAAGAAGTGGAAAAACTGTTGGAAAATGGCTCCATAAGGGAGTTGAAGTACCCCAAGTGGGTTGCCAACGTAATTATGGTTAAAAAGAAGAATGGAAAATGGCGGATGTGCGTGGACTTTAGATACTTGAACAAAGCATGTCCCAAGGACTCGTTCCCGCTGCCTCACATCGACCAACTCATCGAGACGAATGGCCGGACATGAGATGCTAAGTGTTTTGGACGCTTACTCAGGCTATAATCATATCCTCATGGAAGAGGAAGATCAGGAAAAAACCACATTCATCACCCACCAAGGAACGTACTGGGGATGTTCAAGGGTCAGCTCAGTAAGTCAATGGAAGTATATATAGATGACATGCTGGTCAACTCCAAAAGGGGAGAAGATCACATCGATCACTTGAAAGAAACTTTCGACATACTCAGACGGTACGGAATGAAACTGAACCCAAAGAAATGTGCGTTTCGCGTGGCATCGGGAAAGTTTCTAGGTTTCCTCGTATCACAGCAAGGAATCGAGGTCGACCCTGACCAAATCAAAGCTATTGCCGCCTTATAAAGGTTCATCTCGCGATCGTCAGGTAGGTGCCATAAATTCTTTGGTGTACTTAAGAAAGATAACGGCCTCCAATAAACTTTGGAGTGCATCCAGGCTCTGAGGGAACTAAAGGCATAACTGTCATCGCCGCCCTTGCTTTCAAAACCAAAGCCGGGGGAGCATCTCCTCATTTATCTAGCTGTATCCAAGGTAGCCGTGAGCTTAGTCCTAATTTGAGAAAACAAAGGCATGCAATCTTCCATCTATTACATTAGCAAAAGACTATTTGATGCTGAAAGGAAGTACCCGCACCTCAGAAACTGGCTTTGGCCATAGTCGTAGCTTCACGGAAGCTTAGACCGTATTTCTAATCTCACATCATCTTGGTTGTCACAAATTTCTCCCTAAAAAGCATTTTACATAAACCCGAGCTATCGGGAAGGCTGGCCAAATGGGCCATCGAGCTAAGCGAGCACGATATCACATACCAGCCGTGAACGACGATAAAGTTACAAGTGCTTGCTGACTTCGTCATCGACTTTAGCGCAAAAATAATGCCTGAAGTCGAAAGCGAAGCCGTCCAAACTTCCCCCCAAACACAAGGCCTCTGGGTCTATACACCGACGGCGCGTCCAACGCATCAGGTTCCGGACTGGGACTCGTACTCGGCCGAGTATGAGGCCGTCATTGCAGGTTTGAGACTAGGGCTCAAGTATGGGGCAAAACGGTTAAAACTATGCTGTGATTCCCAGCTCGTAGTCAACCAAGTTACAGGGACTTTCCAAATCAAGGAACAAAGATTGCAAACATACTAGACCGAAATTTGCAAGCTGCTACCTGAGTTCGACGAATGTTAGCTCGACCAAATTCCACGAGTACAGAATACCGAGGCAGATGGCCTCGCTAAACTAGCCGCAGCCACCAAAAGCATCACAACAGGAGACAAAAACGTGGTCCACCTCCTCAACTCTTCCCTAGACCAAGTCGAAGTAGAACCATTAACTTAACTAGAAACTGGCATAATCGTATTATCACATACTTGTAGGATGGCACACTCCCAGGCAATAAAAAGAAGCCAGGAAACTGAGAATGCAAGCAGCCAGATACAATGTCCTCCACAACGACTTATACAAGAGAACTTATGGCATCCCTTTAGCAAAGTGCCTGGGCCCAAACCAAACTCGGGCCGTCCTTGAAGAAATCCATGAAGGCCATTGCGGGGTGCATTCCGGGAACCGAGCACTGGTCTGATGCCTCATACGGGCGGGATATTACTGGCGCACCATGAAAAAAGAAGCTGCAGATTTCGTGAAAAGATGCGTACAATGCCAGAGGTACGCCCCAATGATTCACCGGGCGGGCGAACACCTCCACTCGGTCACCTCACCTTGGCCATTCATCAAATGGAAAATGGACATCGTAGGCCCCCTCCCGGCAGAACGAGGTAATGTACGATTCCTTTTGGTTTTAACTGACTATTTCTCTAAGTGGGTGGAAGCATGAGTCTTCTCCCAAAATACGGGAACAGGAAGTAATCACCTTTATATGGAGAAATATCATATGTGGTTCGGCCTTCCTAAAGAAATCAATTACGACAACACACCCCAGTTCATGGGAAAGAAAACCACCGAATTTTTCAAGCAATGCATATCAAAAGAATACTCTCAACCCCGTACCACCCCACGGGCAACGGGCAAGCAAAGTCCTCCAACAAATCGATACTAAACATCATGAAAAAGAAGCTTGAGGACGCCAAGGGACTGTGGCCGAAAGTCCTACCAGAAGTATTATGGGCATACCGAACAACTCTGAAAACGAGCACAGGGAGACGCCCTACTCTTTGGTCTACGCGACCGAGGCGGTACTACCAGTCGAGGTCGGAGAGCCCAGTCTAAGGTAATCCCACGAGAGCAGCACAAGCAACAACTAGGGCCGAAGGAAAGAACTCGGTGAAGTGGACAAATGAAGAAATATGGCTTATATAAGAATGATCGCGCAAAAACAGCAAGCAGAGTGCTATTATAACAAGAAAGCAAAGGTCAGGCCACTCAAAGTTGGGGAATACGTACTGAAAGCTAAAACCCAAGCGAACAAAGATCCCAGGGAAGGTAAGATGGGAACAAATTGGGATGGTCCGTGAAAAATCACAGCAAAAGCGAATAATGTATCAGTTCAACTAGAAACAATGAAAGGAAAGCTACTACCAAACAACTCGAATATCAGCCACCTCAAATACTTCAACTTCTAAAAGAAAAAGTTTCCTCCAAGTCGTACTCTTTTTTCCCTCACTTGAGTTTTGTTCAGTTGGATTTTCTCAAGGAGGTTTTTAACAAGGCGACGAAGGGAACACTCCAAGTCGAAGTACGCAAAGGCGAGGCCCTGGTTACTATTCCATTGCCTCGACCTCTCACTACTCTCCAGATCTACCAATAAAGGGACTAGATAGACTGGACTAGGACTGGAGCCAACCAACACCCAAAATCTATAAATTTCTCCAAGTATGTAACAAATGCAACAATGTCAAAGCAATAAACTTTACACTTACCAGCACACTTCTCTTAAATTCAGGTTATGTTCGACCTCGTTCGAACTAACACCTACCGGCCCTCGGCCACGATTAAATCCAGGTTATGTTTGACTTTGATCAAACTAACACCTACCAGCCCTCGGCCATAATTAAAAATAGGTTATTTTTGACCTCAATCGAACTAACACCTACCGGCTGTCGGCCATAATTAAATACAGGTTATATTCGACCTTGCTCGAACTAACACCTACCGACCCTCGGTCATAATTAAATATAGGTTATGTTTGACCTTGCTCGAATTAAAACCTACTCGCCATCGGCCATAATTAAATACAGGTTATGTTCGACCTTGCTTGAACTAACACCTATGGGCCCTCAGCCACAACATTAAATGAAAAGTTATGTTCGACCTCGCTCGAACTAAGGGTCGGCCCTCGGCCGCAACATTAAATAAAAAGTTATGTTCGACCTCGTTCGAATAAATACCTACCGGCCCTCGGCCGCAATATAAAGAAAGATCACAACCAAACAAGTCAACGACCTCGGCCACGTGCTGACGCACAAGCAACAGAAGCAAAAAAACAACATACAAGTACAAAAAGCAAACCACAGGAAAAGAAACAGATACAGAGAACAAATTTGGCATTTCATACTTAAAATATTTTTTACAAAGGCTCATGAAGATGCAGCCAAAAATACACAAAAGCTTACAAAAAAGAGAAGAAGAAAAGACTACTGAGCACCACCATCACGATGCTCTGCTCCGTCTTGGCCACCAACACCCTCGCCACCATCGCCTTCACCCTCCAGGTATGCGGTATCGTACCATGATGCCTCCTCAAGTCGATCCACACCTTCGTCATCACCGTCGTCAACCTCAGGTGTAGCAGGATCATACCCACAAGCAAGCCGGGCCTTGCGGGCCTTCACACGAACGCCTTCAAGGACCTCATCAGAAACGGATCCTACTGCATGAAGATCTCGAAAGATATTTAACTGGGCTTCGGCGTGAATCCACTCCTCATATAAGTCCCGAGGAATGTTGGGAAAGTCCGAGATACGGGAAGAGGACGGATGTGCCAGTAATTTGGCCTTCTCGGCCTCCAAGACAACCACTCGGTCGTGAAGAACAAAGGCCTTTTTTTCCAGCTGCCCCACCCTTTCATCTAGCCGTTCTTCCTTGATCCTGGCTGTCGCTAAGTCATTCTCCCGCTCAGAACGAAGAGTTCGAATCACCACCTCAAGGGACTCCGCCTTATTCAGAGCCTCTGACCGCGCCGCCTCAGCTTTCTCTAACTTTCCCACTTTCTCAGCGATTTCGCCACTAAGGACCTCCCACCTGAAGCCGGCACTCCTCCAATTGCCTGCGCAGCTTGACCACTTGCGTATGAAGGTCGCCACATTGGGCCTCTTCTTCCCTGCTTCTCAATGTCCTCTCAAGGACACTACACTTCTCGATGACTCTCACCAGCTCGTCATCCTTCTCCTTCAATTTATCGCGAAGAGTCTACAAATTGCCTCCCTCACCAAACTGCCTGCGAAACTCCCGATATTTGTCGCGGTACTCAAAATATTTGCATTTCAACCTCTAAAATATTTCCTTATGCTTCTCCTCCCTAAGAGCGCTTTCAATCTCCAAAATCATGGTCTGCAGTCACAAAGAGAAAAAGAAGGAAAACAAAAATGAGAATGCCCCTACTTACAAAGGCAAAACACTAAACACAAAAAACAGACAGAAAGACGAATCCCTAAAATACTCACCCTGAGAGCAAGACCGGCTATGCTCCTCGACAAGGTAACATCGTCCAGCTCTTTGAGCTTTTCACCCTCTATGTCGGAGCAAAGAGGTTGAGGGCAGGAATTACGTTCTCCGTATTCTTCAATAGATCACGATCCATGGGGATTGCAATGGTCTTCGTAGACCCCTCCAGCCTCACCTCGAGCTGGGTAAACCCTTTCTTCATCATCCTCAGGTCAGCAGCATCAACGTCTGAACCCATCTCATAGCCTTCTTCGACAAGGCCTTTGCCTCTCCCATCGACCGGAAAAGAAGTATCATCAGCTGGGTGCGAAGTCGATAGCTCCTCTTGCCGTGAAGTGTCAGAAGCCATAGTGGCCAGCCCTTCGGCTCCTGTCATCGCAGAAGGGAGAGACACACCCTCGTCGGCCTCCGCCGACCTTGGAATCTCAGATTCCGGCCCGACATTGTCTTCAATGACAATGGTCGCTGTCTCACGAAGAGTAAAATCACCCATCACCGAGCCAACGGCCCGGGCAACCCCGTCGCCAATGTCCACCGATCTCCTCTTACGGGGCATCAAGTCCCCATCACCTGGCAACGACTCCTCTTCCTCATCTATGAGACGGTTCAAGGAGAAGCCGAAGGCTCCGCAGCCGAAGTCTCCGCAGATAAAGAAGGAATTGATGCTGAAGCAGCAGCGGGAGGGACCGAGGAGTGAGCAGAATCAGTCGCGGTTATAGAAGGGGCAGGAGCCGAAGAGGCAGCTGCTTTCCTCTTACGCAAGCAGGTGCGGGAGCCCTCAACCTCCTCGAGGACCCCCTAGCTAAAATTAAGGGAAGTACAAAGGGATAAGAAAGTCAGTTAAAACAAACCACAAAAGAGAAATTACTAACATGACAAAGACGAGAGTAACTTACTAGTCGAGGGGGGAGCCAGCCCAAACCTCTTAAAGAAGCCCGGCCACTCACGAACCCCTGCGATATGAGGGAGGAGTCGACCAAACCCACCAGAAATGTCCTTGACCAAAGGAGGAGGCGAGGTCTTGGCGGCGTAAGAAAAGAACGAGAGGTCAGAATCCACAACTAAGCAAAATAAACCAAGTACCTACATGCAAGGGAGTGAGGTGCTTATGAGTGAAATTCCAAGCTTCAAGGAAGCCGTCGACATTGGCCACCACGTCCTCAGTTCTAACGAAGAAAAAATTGAGCCAGAACTGGCAGTTAGCCTTATCTTCCATCTTCACCACCAGGAACTTGCCTCCTCGGTGGCGAATGTTCAGCATCGTCCCCCTATAAAAGCTAGGGGCGAACAGGTGCATAAGGTGTCAAAGTGTGATCTCGACCCCGGCTAACTCCGCGAACTTGGTAAGAATCTTTATGAGCTTGTAGTTGAGTTGGGCAAACACCATAGAAGCGACAGAATTCCTCAGCCAGTGGGAAGAGAGGAAGAGTGTAGCGGACGTGAAAGGGATATGCGTAGAATGCGCAATACCCAGAACGGTGTGCTGCACCGCATCCCACCCGGCAGGGATCAACTCGACGTGATCAGGAAGGTCGTATTTCGCCTTGAGCTCTAACAAATCATCCTCCTTCATTGCCGATTTAAAGGTCCCGGGTTCGGCTTCAGGTAATTTCGAGAAATCAGACCTGGCATCAGGGTTACCAGGAACTATCTCTTTCATAGTCGGAAAGCTTCCGTCCTCAACAGCAGCGGGAACGTTCTCCGCATGAGGAGGAAGAAGAATCGCTAGAGGGACCAGGTCACTTCCCTCATTGGAACCAAAAGGTATGCTAGACATATTCTCAGCGAAAGAGAGGAAGGTATCAAACAACCGGGGGGGGGGGGGGGGGTTAAAAACGATAACAATCGCGGGAACAAAAGGAAAAGATGCACAACAATGGAAAAGGAAGAAGAAGATATAGGGTTTCGATACAGGAAATCTGTAAAGTTTTGGATTACACCCTCACATCCCTATTTATAAGAATTCAGGCATCAAAACTGAGAAATTGGCTCATCATTGCCTGGCATCGGAATTGAAGTGGCAGGACCAGACCCACGCAAAACGAAGCGACGCATTGGGAATACACGTCATGATGACGCATGAGGTCGTGACGTCACCTTGATTCATGGACGGCACAACTCCAAAATTTGCAGCTCACGAAGGGCCACGTTTCCAGCTCGCCTTAGTCATCACGACCCAATCAGCTCGTCCAATTGTTTTGACCGCAATGAACAGAATCCTTCATCAAACCCGCCTGAGGCCGGCCTCAATAAGCGGAGGGACTAACTATATGGGTCAAAAACTGCCCAAGAATATTTAAGATAAGATAACGCTAAAGAAAGAATTCTCGAGCCGTCGTTAGTGGAGCTAGACCAGGAAGCAGTGAGACTCATAGTCGAAGAGTCGATGAGAGCCGTAGTCGAGATATCAATAGTGATCGAGGTCGAGCACCGTTGATGAAGCTGTAACGGCTAGTTTTTGAAATAGGATATTAAATAGAATATTCTAGTAGATATTCTCTGCACTTGTACTATTAGGGTTTATTAGAAAATGTCTCATGTAAATAGAAAAAGAGACAATGATATGAGGTACAATGATACTCATTTGTAAGAACCAACTTTGACAAAAAATTCTCTCTCTCTTACTAAGATACAAACACTACCTTTTCATCAATATTCTTTTCTATATTATTTCACTTTTCCATTAGATCCGAGAATATTTTGAACATTCCAAGATTTGTCTGTCACTCATCATTGTCAGGGGGAACAATCACTAACTCATCCTTTGTTGGGTGAATTACTCCTCCTATTTACTTGAATGCCACTTATTATTATCCATTTGTTATTAAATGTTACATTATAGCTCATACTTTTTGGAATAGTTATTGCATACTGTTATCATTTTTCTACCAGATCTATTCGACGCTAATCACGCTTTCGGAAGTCACATTTAGAAATATTATTATTAACTAGGTTTAACCTATTATCACATAAATTTAATTATTTGAACCAAAAGTTATATTTGTTGGTTAAACATGTGTTACGTTCTTTATTCAATCTTCCATATAATTCTATTATCCCTTGCCGAGAAAATCTCAGTACAGTCACCCAAACCCTCAAACAAACCAAGATGGGATCATGTTTGAAATCTGAATCATATTGTTAATTAATTGCTGATGTATTGAAGATAGAGAGAAAATGTTTGTAGTTAATGACGGATGAATTGATATTGGAGTATAACTTTTTTAGTTTTGTGTCTTGAGGCGGTTGAATATCTTTTTAACTTTTATCTTGAATTACAATCATAATTTATCGCTATACTGTTAGGTGGTGAAACAAATTATTACTGCTTCGTCTCGATACAAATTATCTAAAGGGGGTTCTTCATTTGTTGCAATTGATGATAAACTAGAAGTTGAAAGATGTCATGGTTTCAGAAATTTGAAATATAACATTTCATGAATGATCTCAAGCGTGGTCATAGACCTTATTACAAGCAGAATCCAAACGACTGACACTGTGGCTGGGAATTATTTAGACTATTTAATTGAACTGCGGTTACCATTAACACGCAGTTGGTGCAGATTCAATAATTCTCACTATTCCCTTCCCCCATGTAACAATAAAAAACACAGTAGACATGTTTCACAAGTATTTCTTCCAGAAAATCAGCAGCTCAGTGGGTGGTGGATTTTAAGGCATTTTGCCTATAGATTTTGAGCTTTGACACAAGCATATCATGAGGAGAACAAATTTGTTTCACCAGCGGCAACTCGGTTAAACTTGTGACACATGAATAAAGTAGTGGGGTGTTTTCTGGAACCAAAATCTTCACACCAAGGACCTCTTCATACGCTGTATGAGATCCAAATGTTGTAACCAGCAAGATTTGTAAGAGCCCCAATTCATTTCCATGGATTTCACGATTTCCCTCTTCCAGAATTTTTATTTTCTCCAACACTTCCTCTTGAGCCTTCTCTTGGTCTTCTCCACTTGACTTCCACAGCTTAGCCGTGCTGGCTATAAGATGCTGTATATATTAGAGCAAAGTTCAATGTCGTAGACATAGCAGTATATGTAAGTATGAGGTGGTCACACAGTACAACATGACTAACCTGGTCAATGTAATTAGCCCAGAAACGAACTATGGCTCTTTCATAGGGATCTTCTGGCAAGATTCTAGGTCCGGTTTTCCAGGTTTCATCGATGTATTCAAGAATAACGAGCGACTCTGAAACAGGTTTACCATTGTGGACAAGCACAGGGACCTTCTTGAGAACAGGATTGTACTTGAGCAGCTGGGGACTCTTGTTGCTCAAATCTTCTTCAACATACTCATAAGGTATGCCTTTGATTTTGAGAGCCAGTTCTACCCTCTTAACAAAAAGGCTACCCCATGTTCCATGTAGTATTACTTTGTTTTCCTCAGCCATTTTTCTTAATATTGTTATTGATTCAGCTGTTAATTTTCTGCTTGTAGTTGGTCCTTCAAGTAGAGTCCCAACTCCCAAGTAAACCTTGGGAGATATTGAACATTGGAAGTTTCACACTCTCAACCCCAATTTATGTGGCAACACTCGAATTTCAAAAGTCAAAAGAGTTTCTTTTGTGGCGATTTTGTTATATGCTTTTTAATTATTTTAAATTGTTAAATATTAGTACTATAATTTATAGTACTTGTTACATAGGAATTTTTTTTAAAATAAAATTAAAAAAAATTTTATGTTCGTATTTATGGTAAAAATTAAGAAATTTAATTCTCGAAATTTGAATACCGTAAATTTGGTCACAGGGAGTATATTACAAAATTTTAGTTTAGTTATCTTTAGGATTCAAAGTCAAAAATTAGTAGGTGGCACATTGTGTACGCCATTTCTTGGGGCTCAAGAGTCAAGATCCCTTTACTTTTCTTGTGCGCCCACCAAAGCCATCACAGTCAAGAAGTTACAAATTTAAAATGGAGTAGGTTCGGAATCAACAGCAATGGAATAATAAATTACTAACTACTTGTTTAGGCGTCGCTTTCTTGGAGATTAAATTAGAATTTAGTTGGTCTACACCTGGAGAGAGGCATGTTAAAATTGTAGAAGTACATGAATTTACTTTTGGTACTTTAAATGGTTTCAACGTCAAGGAGGTGGCATAGCTATCAATCAGGGTGGAGCTAGAGCTTTGGTAACGGATTCGGTCGAATCCAGTAGTATTAGTGTAAACTATATATGTATCTTAAAAAATTTATTGAATAAGTATAAATTTTTACTTTGAAACCCAATAGCATAAAGGGCTAGAATATCAAACCCGATAACTTTAAATATTGACTCCGCCTCTGCTGTCAAATAGCAAAAATGACAATGTTGTAAAATAAGACTGAGAATTCGAATAGAAGCAGCACTTGGTGAATTTATCATCTTTATAATCTTTGACCGGCAAAGTTACCTGACGTCCAATGTTGATATGACATAGTATGAACGTAAATTAATTGAAATGCGGCTTGTTAGAGCAATAGTTGATCTAGATGACACCATTATAGAGAGAAAAAAATAAATTAAGCAAATTACTAAATTCTAACTAATCAAGTATCCAGTGGCCACAAAAACATAAAACTAATATAAATTTGGCACTAAAAATTAGTGATTAAAATATGATCACGCCCAACTCTAATCCTAAGAAGGATAAGCGGTCGTTGCAAATATAATCTGGTCTAAAAATCCGGAATTGAATCCCACAGAGAACTAAGGTTTCACTATAACTGTTCAATATCACTAAAAAGACAAGTTCGAACAATTTCAAAGTAATAAATATTAAGATTCTTATGTCTAACTAATTAACTAACAAATTAAAGTAGTAAATTAATAAATAAGGATACTAAGAGTTGGAGAAAATTTTGAGAAAGCCTATAGTTATGATTTTCTCAATTATCGGAATCTTTCCCACTACGTCTCCTACAATTTCACATAAGTATTCTCTATTAATCATGAGCACTTGACTTATTGTAATTCTCTCTTGAGCAACTACAATAATTTACTAGTCATATTCTCTCGAATTACGCTAGCTCGCACTTTGTCACCGCTCTATGATCACGTCAAAGCTTTGTTATTTTTAATCCCCGTTTTAAACCCGCCATATTGATCTCTCATAGACCTTGGAAGTGACGTTGTTTGACAACAACCTAAATATGCACTCTTTCTCAAGCAATACATAATAAATAGGCACAGTCAATTGATGGCCATTCAATCAACAACAATAAAGACGTAGTTGAACAAGCAGGGATATTCAAAGGCAAAATTACATTAAAACGTAAGAAGAATTCATCGTTCAATAAGTTTCATCAAAACCTAGATTAGAGAGTTTTGCTACTTATAATTGTATAAACAATTATAGTAATATTCAAAAGCATTAAACTACAGATTAAAGAAGAACGAAGAGAAAAACTCTTGTGATTCGTGCTCCAGAGTATTCCGTAGTCTTTTGCCTCTCCAATAATGTCTTAGAAAAACTAACTTTAAGAGGTATTTATAGGGTTGAGGCCAAAGTATACATGTCCAATGTAGTGAGGAAATAAAATTGGCTCGGATAGCAGCGTCGGCGCGAGGCACTGTCAGAGGCACCAATGTTTCTGCGTGAGGCACTGTCTGGGGCACCAATGTTTATGCGCGAGACAATGTCTGGGGCCCAATGACAGTGCCCTGGACAATGCCTTGCACTGTCTATGGCCATGATTTTTCATTGCCTTGCATGTCTCTTTTTATTGCTCCATTTTGAGGCTCTGAGGTACCATTTTGGTGCAACTTTTCTCCAATTCATGTCCAAACATTCCTACACGTGAAATAAGCTCTATTAAGCTCAATTATCGCACAAATTAGCATCCAAACAACAAGCAAGTAGGATAAATAATGTCAAAATATATGGAATTATAGCACGACATCAACACCCCACACTTAAATGTTGCTCGCCCTCGAGTCAACCAACTAAACACTTCCTCTTCAAGGACCCAACAACCCACACATTCACAACACACTACACCTATGACCAATTGATAGCAACAATTAAGCTCTAGCATATGAAGTCAAAATACACTTCCCTTACTTATGCCTGTCAAACATAGGCACAACATGGCTATAACAATCCTAGTCTTGATAACTAACTCAATATCACAATGCAACCAAGGCTTAAATACTTAATCTAATAGAGAAGTCTAATAATGATACCTATCCTTTGTGAAACCATGTGCCCTCACACTAAAACAAAAGAGTAAGCAGTCCACACATCCAAATCATATGATCGAATATAATTTAAGGACTCACACATATGAAGAAAAAGCACTCACTCTCTCAAAGAAGCCACACACACGCAAAAGGTACCATAGGCTTGCCCATTATGTAAAAATCTACTAATGTAGGCCCGCTCGGTTCAAAAGCAACTAGGACTTTATTATGGTTGTAATGTGGGCTAAGGGACGGGTAGGATATATTTGGAAATAGTGGCTAACCCTCCTAAGCACTTTAACACATGAAGTATTTAATTTTAAGCATCGTTCCTTCAATCCACTTCAATCATTACAAGATAGCTCACCCCAGAATATTTTTTCTTCTTCTTTATGTACTACTTCATATCATATCCACTAGCAAAAATAAGAAACCTTTATTTATTCAATTATTCTTCTCTTTTTTTCTTCTTCTTTTTTCTTTTTTGGTATTTTTACCTTCCCACTAGTGGATTTTATTTAAAGCACAACTGCACATTTCTTCCTTCTATTGGTTCTACTCAAAAGCTTTCCCAAGTTTTCTCATTACTTCTTTCTAGCGCTCGCTTTGCAATTTAAGTGCTTTAAGAGGTCTAAGGATCAAAATGATTCAATTAAGAATAAAAGGGGATAGGCTTGTAATGCGGGTGCCAAAGCTTATAGGCTCAAAATGGTAACTAGGGGTGATTTTATTTGTGATAAGCAACAAAACTCAAAAAGATCAAGGAAAGCCTAACATCACTTTTCAAACCGAGCAACACATAGGATTTTTCTTTAATTCACATTTCGGGCAAGTTCTAGACTCAAATGCAATAACATGTACTATACAAAGAACTCACTTCACACATGGAACATAACTCACTAAGGACGGTTTCATTCGGACTCTCACTCAAACAAGTATTTACAAAGTCAGGAGGTATATTAAGCATAATGCACAAAGTGAACACAAGTCAAGCAACAGAGACATAGGAGTTATACCACATGCTATTCATTTTTACCAAGGCATCATCATATATTTAAAACTAAGGGAAGGTGAAACGCATGCCAGAACCTAAGTATGCAACCATCAAACAAGTCAAAGGATGCAAATCACATCAGTTCTTCTCCTTTATTTCCTACATACTACTCTAAAAGTAAAAATAAAAAAATAAAAATTAATACTACTACCCGCTTCAAGTTACATCCCATGAAAAAGAACCGAGGCACTAAGAAAAACCACGGGGAATTATTATTACCTGAGGAAAATAAAAGACATGTTTTTGTATTTTTTTTCTAATATTTTTTTTGTATTTTTTGTTTAAATTTAAATCCCTCAAGAAAACTGTCTAGGAGATCCATCATTGGGAAAAGTCCAAATTGTTTTTCTAAAAAAGAAATTATCAATTAAACTAACACAACTAAAATAGCATAGAAAATCACCCAGACAATCTCCTCACCCCACACTTAAAATTGTGCATTGTCCCCAATGTACAACATAAATAATAATAGGGTAAAAGAAACTCCCTGGTAGGCCAAAGGCCGAAGCACTAGCAGCTCATGGGGTACTCAGACTTCTCCTGGGTATTTTTCTTTGTGTGGGCACCCACACTTAGTTCTAACCATCTGCTTATTGTTGTATCCTTCCAATAGCTATTCTTCCCATGCTCCTAAAAGATCCAAAACGACCTACAAAAATAATACAATAAGAAAATAATTTAAAAAACTAAAAATAAAACAAAGGAGTAAAGTTGGGTTGCCTTCCAACAAGCGCCTGATTTAACGCCGCGGCACGACATGAATAAACCACTTTCTGTCTTCACCTCGAACTTATGAATTGAACCCCAAGTTTTGATTCAAGCTTATGATTATGCTCCTGGGGTGGTATAATTCTTGTGATCCAAAAATTAATTAAATTCCCATGCACCTTTTGGCTCTCGACCGAAGAGTGTCAGACGTCCTTGAATATTTCAAAATATAAGGCTCATCTACCTCTTCCCCTGACTCCTTTTTATGCTCATAAAGATCAATTCTTATTTCACCGTCCGGACATAATGTAGAGAAGTGTTTGGAATGAGGTCTGGCGCGCTCAAATACCTGAACTTCAAGATTTTTAGCCTCCTAGACATAAATTATACTAGAGTCAACTAAATTTGTATCCTCAATATCTTTGCCTGGGTCTAGTATCATTTCTTCAATATTGACATCATCAAATTCTAGCTGGTTAAAGTGTTGGTGTTCTACTCTGGACTCCTTCATTGGCACCTCAATTTCTGTCTCTAGTGCATACTGCTCCTGGCTACTATCCATACTATTAACTTGTTGAGCATTGAAAGCTTCAACTATTTGACTCATTTAAGTCTCCAAGTTGCGAATAGTTGCCTCTTGCCTTTGTATCTACAGTTGTGTCTCATTATTATTTCCCACAAGGTACCTTAGCATATCCTTGATCTCTTTCAGGTCATCATCTCTGGGTCCTTTATTCCTATTCACTTCACAAGAAAAAGTAGAACCATCATAGTAAGGGGTTGGGAGAGGATAACAAATATAAGCACGACCGTGAAAGTGACCATTTTGACCACCACACACATTACACACATTCCACAAATAAGATTGAGTAGGTGCACATAACTCACTCTCAGGATCATTTTGAAAATTTTGTCACGGGTGGTTTCTTCCATAATATGTATATGGATCAAAAGTAAAATTACCAACACCTAAACTTCCATAATTCTAAGATGTCATGTTTCTCAAATCAACAAGTAAAATAAAATAAAATTAAAAAAATAAAATAAAACAAAACAAAATAAAAGTTCAAACTTGAAACCTAGCAATATATACAGCTACAACTACCGTTAGTTCCCCGGCAACGGTGCCAAAATTTGATTTATGCCCAACTCTAGTCCTAAAAAGGATAAGCGGTCGCTGCAAATATAATCTGGTCTAAAAGTCCGGAGTCGAATTCCACAGAGAACTAAGGTTTCACTATAATTGTTCAATATCACTAAAAAGACAAGTTCGAACGATTTCAAAGTTATAAATATTAAGACTCTTATGTCTAACTAATTAACTAACAAATTAAAGTAGTAAATTGATAAATATGGATACTAAGGGTTGGGGACAAAATTGGGAAAGCTTAGAGTTATGATTTCTCCAATTGTCGTAATCTTTCCCGCTACGTCTCCTACAATTTCGCCTAAGTATTCTCTACTGATCATGAGCACTCGACTTATCATAATTTTCTCTCGAGCAACTACAATAATTTACTAGTCATATTCTCTCGAATTACGCTAGCTCGCACTTTGTCACCCCTCACTGTGATCACGTCAAAGCTTCATTATCTCTAATCCCGCTTTTATACCTGCCGTATTGATATCTCATATCCCTGGGAGTGACGTTGTACTCTTTCTCAAGCAATGCATAATAAATAGGCACAGTCAATTGTTGGTCATTCAATCAGCATCAACAAACACGTAGTTAACAAGTAGGGATATCCAAAGGCAAAATTATATTAAAATGTAAGAAGAATTCATTGTTCAATAGGTTCCATCAAACCCTAGATTAGAGAGTTTATCTACTCATAGTTGTATAAACAATCATAGTAATATTCAAAAGCATTAAACTACAGATTAAAGAAGAAAAGAGAGAAAAACTCTTGTGATTCGTGCTTCAGTGTATTTCGTAGTCTTTTGCCTCTCCAGTAATGTATTATCCTAGAAAACCTAACTTTAAGAGGTATTTATAGGGTTGGGGCCAAAGTATACATGTCCAAAAATAGTGAGGAAATAAAATTGGCTCGGATAGCAGCGTCGGCGCGAGGCACTGTCAGAGGCACCAATCTTTCTGCGTGAGGCACTGTCTGGGGCGCCAATCATTGCCTTGCACGTCTTCTTTTATTGCTTCATTTTGAGGCTTTGAGGTACCATTTCGTGCCACTTTTTTCCAGTTCATGTCCAAGCATTCCTACACGTGAAATAAGCTCAGTTGTCGCACAAATTAGCATCCAAACAACAACATGTAGGGTAAATAATGTCACAGTACGTGGAATTATAGTACGACATCAAAGTATATGGTAACAGCTTTTTTTCATCCACATATACCAACACATTTTACAAAATTAATTACTAGTTCTGTGGTTAATTTGAAGCCACTTTGTCTAAAGACATTTGTTAAGAAACATATCCATCATAAGGAGGAACTTCTTTCAACATCATCAACTCTGTTAAAAATTAAAATTGTCACCCGCAAATGAATAGAAGTTACTAACTTTTTATGGAGAAATTCAACTTGATAATTAAAATATAATGACAACCTAATCTGATAAGTAACACGGCCCCCAATTAAGTTCCAGCTCTTCAGATTCATTTCTCTCAAAAAAAATAAACATAGCACTATATTTTCATAAAGCACTATATTTTAGAGCCTAATTATCACACATAACTATAATTTGCTTAATTATCGTTTGTAACTAATGCATTAATGTCTCTATATCAATGCTTACAGTCGCACAATTTGTATCAACTGTATATGTTCGCGCATATGGTTGTATCAATGAATACAGTTTTGGTGGAAAAGTTGTATCACCTATATTCATTCGTGCATAATGGTTGTGTATTGAATATAGTTGTGATGAAAAAGCTATATCAACTATATTCTTCGTGCATAATTAATATATCATTGAATACAGTCGCGCTTAATGGCTGTATCAGTGAAGCAAAAAATGGAATTTGAGGGAAAAAAGAGAGAAGAGGAAGAAGAAGGTGTAGTAATGGCTAATGATTTCTTTTGGTCATACACAGATGAGCCTCATGCTTCTCATAGAACGCAAATCCTCTCTCAGTATCCTCAAATTGTCGTATTGATGGTGTTTCTTAATGGGTCGTTTTAGATATGGATTATAAATCTGGGTTCCAAATGTTTGAATCTTTTTAATCATTTTGTGGGGATTTTATTCAGGAATCTTTTGTTGAAATATTGGGTTTTTCATCTTTCACAATTTTCTTAATAAAGAAGGGGACAACTGCACAAAGGTGAGGAAGGGGAGAGATGGCGGCTAGGATTAAAAATTCCCATAGAGAAGGTATTTGTTATAAAACCCAAGGTGTAGCTTTGTATTATAGTTATTTTAAAGTGATAACTTATGTGTCTTTTGTTTTGATGATTTGACAAACTTCATGAGAGAACCAGATAAGGAACCTGTACAATTAGTTCCTTTGCGTTCAGAGTAACTAGTCAGGTGTCTCCTTCAACTCTCAATGAAATCAGTTAAGGGAACAACATAGGGAACTATAGAGGGAATAGATAGAGATCAGTTCCTCCGATCATAGTATAGGTCAACTCCTTATAGTTGTTAAAGTCACTGCACTATTGCACTGCACACGTAACAGTGCAGCAGTCACTTTATGGAGCATGCCTTATACCAGATATTTGCTTACATCATCCCAATAACCTTAAACACACATATTATCAACATGAGGCAAGGGATTTCATTGCGCTAACACTTGCAAAACAAAATTTTGATTTTCTCTCTCAAGTGCTAGCCATCATCTTTCTCAAGAACAAAGCAGCTGCAACCTCCAGGACCAGATCCAAAGATTGAAGATATCTTAAGTTCTTAGGTTTTTTGAGTCTTTGTTATTTGTTCATCATTTGTAATCCTACACTATTTTCAAGAAGTGTCTTTGTAGGACAGATTTAAACCACTTTTTGGTTTAGTTTCTTGACTAGAGTTAGTTAAGATTTGTTGCTTTGTAATAGAGCTATTACAAAGAGGCTTGCAATATAATTATTGCAAATAGGTGAGGAATTAAGAGTTTAATTCCTAGGTTATAATAGGTTGTAATCTAAAGTTGCTTGGTTAGTGAAATTGAAATCCTACGATTGTAGGTCGTGGTTTTTAATCCCATGAGCTGGGAGCTTTTCACGTAAGAATATTGTTGCTTTATTTATTTACCGATGTGAGTGTCTATTTGGTGGACCCTAGTTTTCATCAATTGGTATCAGAGCGGGTTCTTTCTAAAAGTTTAACACCTAAAAATGATCTACATGGCTGCTCCACCAAACATCGAGGAAGGACAATCAATGTATAGACTACCAAGATTCAACGACCAATACTATGGTTGGTGAAAACCAAGAACGCGTGACTTCATCATGGTGAGGACTCAGAGTTATGGGATGTAATATGTGATAGATCTTTTGTTCCCATGAAAACTGTTGGTAAGGGGAACAACTACAGTCTCAAAAACAAGAAAAGAGTACAACGATGCTGATAGAAAGGCTATTGAGAAGAATTTTAGGTAGAAGAAGATTCTTGTTTCTGGCATCGAACCAGATGAATACAATCGCATCTCAACTTGTTAGTCTGCTAAGGAGATCTGGGAAGCTCTTCAAACTGCCCATGAGGGAACTACTCAGGTTAAGCAGTCCAAAATTGATATGCTTACTACTGAGTATGAGCTTTTCAAGATGAATTAGGATGAGTCTATTCAAGATATGCATACTCGTTTCACCGCCATTATCAATGAGCTTCACTCCCTTGAGAAGTCATCCCAGGAAATAAACTGGTCTGAAAAATACTCAGTGTTTTACCAGGTTCCTGGGAAAGTAAAATGAACGTTATCACTGAAGCCAAGGATCCACAAAAACTGACCATTGATGAACTCATTGGAAATCTCAAAACTTATGAGATGAAGAGAAAGAAGGATCTTGAAAGAAGAGAGCCCAAGAAGGAGAAGAACTTGGTTCTCAAGGCTGCCAACAACGACTTAAGTAGTGATGAATCCAACATGGAGTATCTCACTTGAAGATTCCAAAAGATTATTCAAAAAAATGGTGGGATTCCAAAGACTGTCCTCTTCATAAGCAGGATCATCACAAAACCAACACTGATAAGGCGGCTAAGAGGAACCAGGTCCATGACAGAAAGTTCGAAAGAAGAGATGCTGCTAACAATATGGTGAAGCAAGCCCTGGCTTCCTGGAGAGATTCCAGTGAATCTGAAGGTGAAGATGACCAAGGAGATACGTCTATGATGGTTGCTGATAATGGATCTTCAGAATATGAGTCAATCTTTGCACTCATGGCCAAATTTGATGATAATGAGGACAAGGAGGAAGATGAGGTAAGTTTTCTTGATGTTCAAAGAAATTTGAAAACTTACTCTAAGAAAAAATTGACGTCCTTAGCAAATGTGTTGATTGATCCCTATCATAGCCTCATTAATGAGAAAAATATTTTAATAGAAGAAATTGGTGACCTAGAACAAGAGAGGGATGATATGGTAGTTTCCATTGTAGATTTGAAGGAACAAGTGGAAGAAGTAACTAGAGAAAATAACTTGTTGAAAAACCAAACGAAAAAATGGATGGACAACACTAAGAGTAAATAATTGGCTAGTAAGGCTTAACTTGAGCTTGAGAGTGAGCTTAAGAAAGTTAAAACAAGTTTTGTTGCTGAGCTTGAAAAGAATAGACAACTTCAGGAAGATTTGAAAAGGGTTAAAAATGATCTTGAAGTGTGTTATTGTGCCTGATAACTGGCTTTATACTCACTGTGGTAAGACTGATCATTACAAAGATTCATATAAAGTAAAGTTTCAGACCCAACAGAAAAACAAAGTTTTTGTCGAAAAAGCTTCTACTACTAAGGAACCTGATTCTCTGAAAAAGAAATGTGTGATGCCTGCATGGACAAAAAGAAATTTGATTCGCCCCTTCCCTCATTACAAGGGACCCAAACTTGTTTGGGTTCCTATGATTAATCTCTGATTCCCTTGTGCAGGCAGTAGTGAAAGGAAGCAGTCAAAAATGGCACATGGGTAGTGGCTGCTCTAAACACACAACTGGAAGGATGGATGATTTCCTTTCACTCAAGGCCCTATAAGGTGGGAGTGTATCCTTTGGAAATGAAAAAGGGGATATATCATGTGTATTGGAAATATTAGGAAAACACTATCTCACTCAATTGAGAATGAGTATTATGTGAATGGCTTGAAGTATAGCATGCTAAGTGTCTCTAAAATCTGCGACAATAGAAACAAAGTGGAGTTCCAGTCAAAGTCTTGCACTGTCACCAATCTTATAACTGGTGAAGTGGTTCTAATTGCAGAAGGTTCAAAAACATTTATGTTGCAGACTTTAAATCTCTGATGGTGGTGATCTTACATGTCCGAGTGCCATTGATGATGATGCTGAACTATGGCACATGATATTGGGATATGCAAGCTTCACTCTGTTGAACAAGCTGATCGAGAAGGACCTGGTTCGTGGGTTACCGATGTCAAAGTTCAAAGATCACAAGGTGTGTGATGCATGTGTGAAAAGGAAGCAAGTCAAGTCCTCATTCAAGCCAAAGAAGGAAGTGAGCACCTCAAGGCCACTGGATCTTCTTCATATGGATTTGTGTGGACCTATGAAGATGCCTGACAGAGGGGGAAAGAATTACATCTTCGTTATTATTGATAACTATTCAAGAATCACATGATAAGTATGATCAAGATGGAGA
Source organism: Nicotiana obtusifolia (assembly GCA_002018475.1). Taxonomy (NCBI): domain Eukaryota; kingdom Viridiplantae; phylum Streptophyta; class Magnoliopsida; order Solanales; family Solanaceae; genus Nicotiana; species Nicotiana obtusifolia. The sequence goes on along the minus strand of MCJB01013104.1, from coordinate 161,546 downwards.
TTATTCAAAGGTCCCTGGAGAGGTTATTGATATGGCAAACGGGAAGGGTGATCTAATGATTCAAGTCAAGGAATCTAGTGAAGAAAATGCAGCAAAACTTTCAGCTGATTTGGAGGAATCTGGTCCTTCCATCACAGCAACTAAAGCTGACAATAGAGTTGCTGGTGTTGTGTTAAGCACTCCTGATGTAGATCAAAGAAGTGACTTTGACACTTCCATCGATGCCAATGATGGATCTCACATGGCAGAACCTGGTCCCTTACATCCTAAAACCTAGGTTTCTAACTAGAAGCACAAAATGTTCACATCCTCTCCAAAACGTAATCACTCCTCTGGATTCAGGGATTCAGGCAAGATCCAAGGCAAGGAACATGTTTGCTTTCTCAGCTTTCTTGTCTCAAATTGAGCCAAAAACCATCAAGAAAGCATTGAAAGATGCTGACTGGATTGCTGCCAAGATGAGCTCCATCAATTTGAGAGGAACAACGTGTGGCACCTGGCTCCTCGACCCTCAGATAAAGCTGTTATTGGAACTAGGTAGGTATTCAGAAACAAGCTTGATCAATTTGGCAATACAGCAAGAAATAAAGTCAAGCTGGTGTTCCAAAGCTATAATCAAGAAGAAGGAATTGACTATGATGAGACTTCTGCCCCAGGTGATCGAATGGAAGCCATCAGAATCCTTATTGCCTTTGCATCTCATATGGAATTCAAACTGTTCCAAATGGTTGTCAAAAGTGCATTTCTGAATGGATATTTAAAGGAAGAAGTTTTCGTCAAACAACCACCTGATTTTGAGTGTCACGAGCATCCTGAACATGAGTTCAAACTTGATAAGGCATTATGTGGGCTGAAACAGGCCCCTCGTGCATGGTATGAAAGGTTGTCCAAATTTCTTCTTGAAAATGGCTTTACAATAGGAAAAATCGACAACACCCTATTTTTTTAAAAATGGGGGCGGAACCTGCTCATCGTGCAAGTCTATGTTGACGACATCATATTTGGTGCAACAAATAATTCCTTGTGTGAGGAGTTTGCAAAACTTATGGGAAGCGAGTTTGAAATGAGCATGATGGGGGAATTGAATTTTTCTTAGGGTTGCAAGTTAAGCAAACCCCTAAGGGAACAATGATGAGCCCGCAGAAATACATTAAGGAGCTTCTGAAAAGGTTTGAGATGGAAAGCTCAAAAAAGATTGATGCTCTCATTGCTACTGCCACTTGTCTAGACATAGACGAATCTGGTTCCCCTGTAAATGAAACTATGAATCGGGGTATCATTGGATCTCTCTTGTACCTAATAGCCAGCAGACTTGACATTGTGTTTAGTGTTGGATTGTGTGCTAGATTCCAATCAAATCCTAAAGAATCTCATTTGAAAGCTGTCAAAAAAATTATGAGGTATCTCAAAGGAACGTAGGACCTAGTTCTGTATTATCCCTCAGGAGATAATTTTGACTTGATTGGGTATGCTGATGTTGATTATGCTGGTTATCTGGTGGATAGAAAGAGCACATCTGGCATGTCATACTTTTTAGGATCTTGCTTGATCTCATGCGGGTACAAAGAAACGAAATTATGTTGCCCTCTCTACTACAGAAGCTGAATATGTGGTAGCTGCCTCCTGCTGTGCCCAACCGTTGTGGATCGAGCAACGATTAGAAGACTTTGGTGTATTCTCTGATTGTGTGCAACTGCTATGTGGCAATACAAGTGTCCTTAATATGGAAGAGAACATAGTCCCTCGATGATTGGCTATGAAAGGATGTTAAGGTAAATTACTAAAAAGTATTTTGTGGCAACTTCTAACTCAATTCGATACCATTACAGGTAAAGACGCATGGCAACTACAGGACAAATAAGTGGCTAATGACATTGTAAATTTTTGGAAGGATGATGCTTGTATTTATAAAATTTGTCAAGGGACCTGGTTCCCATGATTCAGGTTAGTAGTTCCTCTTACACTTATATGGATTTTGAACTACTAGTGTGACACATCATTAATTGCCTCCGCTTCTTCTCATAACTCTTAAACCGACCCGATTACCCATCCCTTTTTCTCACACCTTATTGTAACTGGTCCCTCTTTTCCCTATTAAATACCCCAAACCCTCTTTTTGTGTCTTCCTTCTCTCAGAATCAACCATGTCTTCACCACAATCTAAGTCTCCCAAAGCTACTAAATACATCCCTATTGTGTCTCCGTATCTCGAAGCACAACCATCTAGATAGGAGTGCCGGTTTCTGATATGATGGATGGTATGATGTGTCTGGTGTTTCTAAAATTCAATGTGCTTAGGGTTTTGATCCGAATATTTCTTCAACATCAGGTAATGCTCCATCCTCTTCTATTGATACTGCATTGTTGGGAACTATTGTGCGTCAGATAGGTGAAATTATTTTTTGACTATTGTTGCTATGGAACATCTAGTTGGGGATTCTCTGTCTGGTGATGTTAGTACTGGGACTCAGGGGGAAGAACGAGGAAATTGGGACCAGGTATCTCAAAGTGACCAAGCACCAGTCAGTATTACAGGGGAGCCTATAGAGGGACATGGTCCCTTTGCCCAAGAGGAGTTCTCAGCTCCTACCTGAGGATGAAACTGCAAGCTCTACTAGATATCCCCTGGGTAGTACTGACCCTTCAACTTCTCCTCACCTTGATACAGTCCCTTTGGAGGTTGTGTACTCTGAGATAAAGTTGGTGTTTGCGGGAGAATTTATTGCTAATGAGGATGACCTCTCTGCAAAAGTTGTTGGGGTTGGTGGTGACAAAGGAGTTGAATAGGAAAAGTCTGTTGAAAAGAAAAAGACTGTTGAGAAGAAAAAGTCACTTAGAAAGAGGCTAAGCAGCTGTGAGGAAGCTAGTTCGTCAAAGAGGGCCAAAGTTAATGTAGCTATGAGGAACCTGGTTTCTCAAAGAGGGTCAGAGTTAATGTGTCTGAGCTCGAAAGGAAAGCAAAATTGAAAAAGCAGAAAGTTCTGTAGGGCAGAGTTTTTGACACTGACATTCTTGATAAGTCTGGAAAGAGGTAGTTGGTTGAAATCTGCGACTTCCAAAAGTGGACTCATCACTTTACTGTTCAGAGTCCAAAGGTCTATGAGGAAGAAGCTCACAGTTTTTATATTGATCTGTTCATAGTGAAAGGTAACACCAACTATTTGAAGATTAATGGGGTAGAATTTGTGATTGATGAGGCCGTGGTCGAGGATATTCTTGGGGTACTTGCTGAAGGGCTCTCAACTGTGGAAGGAACCTCTTCCCCAGGTTTTAGGAAGCTTATTCTCAAGCCTCAAGTTGTTCAACAAGGGGAACGAGTGCACAAGAAGGCACTGCTTCCAGAATACCAACTCTTGTTCGAGTTGGTGAATAAGGTCTTGCTACCAAGAGCTGAAAGGTAATCAATTGCCTCTATAGCGGACCTAGTTCTTTTTGAGGCACTAGACGACTACACTCCCATCAATCTGCCTGGGATTTTGGTTGAACTCATGAAGAAAGTGGTAGACTTCAAGGATGAAATTCATGGGTTTCAATATAGGTTCCTTCTCGCAAAAGTCTTTGAACGATTTGAAGTTCCCTTGGAGAGAGCAATTGTGGGAACTCTTAAACAAATGTTCTCAATGTAAACCTTTGAATAATATGAGTATGTTGACAAAAAAGGGGGAATAGGCAGCAGTTCCACAATCTCTCAGCTTATTGATGCCCAAAATGCTGCAAATGAGGAAATTAGGCGGTTGAAGGCGCAGAATGTTATTCTTGAGTCTAAGCTCAATCAGGCCAGCAAGGAACCTAGTTCCAGCAATGCTCAGGGAGAAGAGATTGCCCTCCTAAAAGCTGAAAATGTGGAGTTGAGGAACCAAGTGAAGAACCTGAAAGAGCAGTTGATCAACTATCAAAGGGGTGTTAATGCTTGCATGGACAGTCTCCTCAAAGCCCTTGCTTCCTAGTCCTTCCATTCTCCATCCAGTATCCCCTATCTTACCCCTTTCCTAGCTCTTGTTTAATCTTACCGTGTCTTTTTGTTTTCCCTAACTTAATGAGCATTGTCGTCTATTAATGAATTTTATACTCTTACATTCTGTTTTTAGCTATGTTGTGTACACACAAGTGGCATGAGCTAACTTTGCTAGAATTCTTTTTGCATTTACTTTGCTAATTCTTTTTTATGATGCCAAAAAAGGGGAAGAAAATTGAAGGGGAGAAACAGGTTCTCAAATGGGATTTGGCTATTCTGCAGGGGGAACAATATGGAGATCTGGTTCTTAATGGGAACTTCAATTCTAAGTTTGTCATCATCAAAAAAGGAAAAATAAACATTGATAAATTATGTGCCTTTGTGTTTTGATGATTTAACAAACTTCATATGAGAACCAACTAGGAAAAGGTTCTCAAGGGGATTATCGCTATTCTGCATGGGGGAACAATATAGGAAATCTAGTTTTCTCAAGGAGAATATCAATTCCAAGTTTTTCATCATCAAAAAGGAAAAATTGATTAGTTATGCTATTTCGTGTTTTGATGATTTGCCAAACGCTCTTGAGAAACCAGATAGGGACCATATGTGATCAGTTCCCTTGGTCATCGTACAGTTAACTCTACAATTGTAAAAGCTATGGCACTGTACCAACTAACGGCAAATATGTTACTTGAAAATTGAAAAGGAGAAAACAGGTTCTCAAGGGGAATATGGATGATTTGTATGGGAAACAATGTGCAGATCTAGTTCTCAAAAGGAATATCAAATCTAAGTTTGTCATCATAAAAAAAGGAGACATTGATAAGTTATGTGTCTTTTATTTTGATGATTTGACAAACTTCATGAGAGAACCAGATAAGTAACCTAAAACAATTAGTTCATTTGCGTTCAGAATAACTAGTCAGATGTCTGGTTCAACTCTCAATGAAATCAGTTAAGGGAACGATAGAGGGAATTGTAGAAGGAACAGATAGAGATCAGTTTCTTCGGTCACAGTACAGGTCAACTCCTTACAGCTGTTAAAGTCGTTGCACTGTTGCACTGCACATGCAACAGTGCAGCAGTCACTTTATGGAGCATGCCTTGTACCAGATATTTGCTTACATCATCCCAATGATCTCACACACACATATTATCAACATGAGGCAAGGAATTCCATTGCGCTAACACTTGCAAAAACCAAAAATTAATTTTCTCTCTCAAGTGCTAGCCACCATCTCTCTCAAAAACAAAGCAACTACAACCTCAAGGACCAGATCCAAAGATTGAAGATATCTTAAGTTCTTAGGTTTGTTGAGTCATTGTTATTTGTTCTTCATTTGTCAAGATTTATTGCTTTGTAATAGAGTTATGCAATATAGCTATTGCAAGTAGGTAAGGAATTAAGAGTTTAATTCCTAGGTTATAATAGATTGTAATCTAAAGTTGCTCGGTTAGTGAAGTTGAAATCCTACGAGTGTAGGTCGTAATTTTTAATCCCGTGCGCTGGAAGTTTTCCACGTAAAATATTATTGTGTTATTTACTTACCGATGTGTGTGTGTGTGTGTTATGTGGGAACTGATAGAGAACCAGGTTCTCTATATAGTTTGGTGGACCCTAAGTTTCCATCATAAAGTCTATTTATTTATTATAAATATAGTATATAAGTTAGTTATACCTTTTAATATTTTCAAAAAAATATATATGAGATGATAAAAGGTAAATAAACAAAAAAGGATAGGCTGAAAACCCAGAGTCCAAGATCGTCTCAATATTACTGTAACTACAGATGTGCCGTAAATCCATAATAAATGGTATGTGGTTGTTATGAAGGAAAATAAGTGATTTTCTTACTTACTAGTATTTATAAGTAAACAGAAAATATTATTCTAATAGCATTCTTATATAGTCTAGACAAATACTAGGGAAAAGGGTCATATTCATCCCTCTACTTTCGAATATTGTTTACATTTACCCTCTATTATACTATGCTGCTAAATTTACCCCTACAATTATACTATCCAGTCATATTTACCCTTACTTCCAACAAACTTTTAAAATTATCCCGATCCTAAGGGTTATCCACAAAATCCAACAACTCTTTTATTTTAGGCATTTATTCTTCTCCTTTATCCATATTTTTGGAGTAGGAAGAGGAGGAAGAGGAAAAAGAGGAACAAGAGGCATACTTTATTAAATATATAACTATTATCTTTAGTTATTATAAAAAAGTGAGAGAAAACCAAAATTATAAATCTTCATGCTAACTAATCACATCACATCACAATTTGTAGTCCCTGGTAATATTGACCAACTTAATTCATATCTCTACATTATGCATTGTTTGAACTACTTTGTGCATATCAAAATATTATAGACTGTATTTTGATAAACACCCAAGAGCGGATCCACATGGAGGGGCATGGGGCACGTGAACCTATGCTCTCTTTCTAAGACTGTGTATTATAGTGGTATTTATCGGATAAAGTACTTATGTCGGAACCCATGCTCAAAACAACATTTGGTTTAGTGGTGGCTTCGCGCACCTTTGGTCCCTAGGTCCAGTGTTCGAATCATGTTCCGTATAACCTCAAAAGCCAGTTTTCTATTTCTTTTTTTCTTTCTTTTCTGTTTCAACTGAAATCCGCCCTATCTTTCTTTCTTGTTTCTCTTTTTTATCCAATGCGATCTTCTATTTTTTGGTTCACTTTGTGACATATCTTTTAATTAAATTGTTAATTTTTTTGGGATTCCCTTTAATTTCCTTTTTTCTTTTATGTTTTCTTCATTTTCTTTTTTGGTTCAATCATTGAGTTTCAAAAACTAAAAAATAAATTTTGAATTAATTTGAATCTTTTCAATGCCAAGTTCCCTCTTTTTTCAATTAACACTCTCTTTTTGAATAGTTATTTAATTTTAATATATCTTTGTAACTATAAATAATGATGCTATCATTGAGGTAGGAAAACTATTTAGATATTTGTCTATGGAATGATAAATTTTGTAATAACATTATTGATTGTTGTTGACTTGTCAAATTGTTGTCATGGCAAAATTTTAAAGGACCAAATCAAACGATTGTCACATAGTGGTGCACCTATTTTTTTGAAATTCTAAATCCGTTTATGTAAACACCAATACAAAAGAAACAACCAAAGAATCATATGATTGCTTTTTAAGTTTACTTTGAAAATATAGGATAGAATCGACAATGTTATTTGCGAATTTGGATTCTCCCACACTTTCGAGTTGTATATATGCATTTTGGTCTTTCATGTTTGAAGTATCAACATTAGTTATTGTCCGCAAGTTTAATAAACGTGCAAAAGATAGAACCTCGTGTATTCAAAGTCAATTATGGTCATTAGGATGACATTTAGAATTTAATACTCATTTTATGCTCTTTCATCTTTAAAAGATGGTGTATTTCCTTTTATTAGTTTGGCTTCTCTCGATCTCTAACGTTTTATGGAGCTATACTACTTTTCTTTCAAAAAATAATGAATGAAGGATAAGAATAAGCATCGTAGATAAATATGGAAAATTGTAGATAATTTTTAGAAGTTTGCTAGAGGCCGGGTATATTTGATCGGAAAATATGATGATAGGGATAAATTTAGTCTAATTGTGTAATAGTGGAGGTAAATTTAGTTTGGATAGAATAATGGAGAGTAATTCTCCTTGACATTCTCATTACCGCGCTTTTCAACATTCTCATTACCCCTCCACTCCCTGCATATTTCCCATGATCCAATTTCACTAATGAACTCTGTCAGCTGCCACCAACTAGAGCACAAATTCTCAGCTTTTGGACGCAAATTCATCTCTTTCATTGCCTTAGTTGATGGCACATCTAATTTCTCAGACCAGAACCCTATTAAGCTCCTCAATGCACACACCAACCCCAGAAATATTATTCACTCAAAACCCGAAATTGCGCATTCCCATCTCATAAAGACCCAGAATCTTGAATCCAATGTATATGCTGCAAACTCTTTACTTGATGCTTACTGTAAATTAAGAATGGACAATGCGGCGAAGCTGCTTGATGAAATGCCTAACCCAAATACATTTTCCTGGAATCTTATGATTTCAAATTCTAATAAAGCGTTATTGTACGAGGATGCTTGGAGGTTATTTTGTAGGATGCACATGTTGGGGTTTGACATGAATATGTTTACATATGGTAGTGTTCTCTCTGCTTGTGGTGCTTTAACATCTACATTGTGGGGTGAGCAGGTTTATGGGCTTGTGATGAAAAATGGGTTTTTCTCTGATGGATATGTAAGATGTGGGATGATTGAGTTGTTTTCAAGAAGTTGTAGGTTTCGTGATGCTTTAAGGCTGTTTTATGATTGTTTGTGTGATAATGTGGTTTGTTGGAATGCTATTATAGCAGGGGCGATAAAAAATAGGGAGTATTGGGTTGGTTTGGATATTTTTAGCCGAATGTGGGGTGGGTTTTTAAAGCCTAACGAATTTACAATTCCTAGTGTATTGAATGCTTGTGTTGCACTCTTGGAACTTCGGTTTGGCAAAACGGTTCATGGAGCGGTGATAAAATGCTGCCTGGAAAAAGATGTTTTCGTGGGGACTGCTATTGTTGATTTGTATGCAAAATGTGGGGTTATGGATGAAGCATTTAAGGAATTCATGCAGATGCCAGTCAGCAATGTTGTTTCTTGGACTGCCATGCTAAATGGTTTCGTCCAGAATGGTGATCCTCTTTCTGCAGTTGGAATCTTTGCGGAAATGAGGAATAAAGAGGTCGAGATAAACAGCTACACTGTCACTAGTGTGCTTACTGCATGTGCTAATCCTACTATGGCAAAGGAAGCAATCCAAATCCATTCTTGGATCTATAAGACTGGGTTTTATCAGGATCCAGTTGTTCAAAATTCTTTGATCAATATGTACTCGAAGATAGGGGAAGTTTCCCTCTCTGAGGTAGTCTTTGCAGAGGCTGAAAATCTGCAGCACCTAGGTTTATGGTCTAACATGATTTCTGTTCTTGCCCAGAATAGTGATTCTGACAAGGTAATTCATCTATTTCAAAGAATATTTCGGGAGGACTTGAAACCTGACAAGTTCTGTTGTTCTAGTGTCTTGGGAGTTGTAGACTGTCTAGACTTGGGTAGACAGATACATAGCTACACTCTTAAATTGGGTTTAATCTCTAATGTTAATGTGAGCAGCTCTCTTTTCACAATGTACTCGAAATGTGGTAATATAGAGGAATCATATATCATATTTGAGCTGATTGAGGATAAGGATAATGTCTCATGGGCCTCAATGATTGCTGGTCTTGTGGAACATGGTTTTTCAGATAGAGCTGTTGAATTGTTCAGAGAGATGTCCGTGGAGGAAGTCACTCCTGACGAAATGACATTAACTGCTATCCTTAACGCATGTAGTTCTCTTCAGACCGTGAAAACTGGCAAAGAAATTCATGGCTTCATTCTTCGGCACGGTGTTGGTGAGCTAGGCATTGCCAATGGTGCCATTGTGAATATGTATACAAAGTGTAGTGATCTAGTTTCGGCCAGAAGGTTCTTTGATATGTTACGCCTTAAAGATAAGTTTTCTTGTACTTCCATGGTCACCGGGTATGCTCAAAGGGGTTATGTGGAAGATACGCTTCAGCTATTCAAGCAAATGCTGATGGCTGATTTAGATATTTGTTCCTTTACAATTTCTTCCATTCTTGGGGTTCTTGCTCTTTCTAACAGATCTGGCATTGGCATCCAAGTGCATGCATATTGTATGAAAATGGGATCACAATCAGAAGCATCGACAGGAGGTTCACTGGTTATGATGTACTCAAAATGTGGAAGCGTTGATGATTGCTGCAAAGCATTTGAAGAAATCTTGGCACCTGATTTGGTGAGCTGGACTGCTATGATTGTAAGCTATGCTCAAAATGGAAAAGGGGGAGATGCTTTGCAAGTTTATGAGTTAATGAGGAATGCAGGAATCACGCCTGATTCAGTAACTTTTATTGGTGTTCTTTCTGCTTGTAGCCATGCTGGTTTGGTTGAAGAAGGGTATTTCTTTCTAACTTCAATGATGAAAGACTACGGAATTGAGCCTGGTTACCGTCATTATGCCTGTATGGTGGATCTTCTCGGTCGCTCTGGTAGATTAACTGAGGCTGAGAGGATCATAAGTGAGATGCCAATGAAACCTAATGCTTTGGTCTGGGGAACACTACTTGCTGCTTGTAAAGTGCATGGCGACGTTGAGCTAGGAAAACTGGCAGCAAAAAAGATCATAGAGTTGGAGCCAAGTGAAGTTGGTGCATATATCTCATTGTCAAATATCTGGGCCAGTGTGGGCCAATGGGAAGAAGTCTTGAAAATAAGAGGTTCAATGCAAGGAACTGGGATAGCGAAGGAGCCCGGATGGAGTTCTTTGTGAAATACATTCAGTACAAATAAGTCTTTGCATGTCGCTCTTTACTGGTTAGCATATTTTTTGTCAAGGTGGAGAACTTTCAAAATAACTGGGGGAGCTACTGACACAAATAAAATGGATGAAGATTTGTACTGTGCATATCCTTAGAGATATAGCATCATATGTACCAATCCTTGGACCTCTTCTACACGGTGACCCTACCATCCAGTTGGATAATTTACCAAAAATTTTGTCATAGGGTGTCGAACCTTCGGTTTGCCTCCCCTGGAAAGGTTTCCTTGCATCATATGCTGTAGTTTAGGAGTTGAGGAAGAAGAAAATGTTTGACCACACTTACCATTGGATATGTGGAGTGCATATCCAATGGTGAGTCGGATATGTGGAGTAACCAACTCCCCCCCCAACCCTCCACTTTTTCTTATATATTCCTCTTTCAATCACGCAAACTCCAGTTCAACCCAAATGGCTATCTTACTGGTGTGCATGAGTGGAAGGTTGCAGCAAAGAGTAATTGCCCTGCCTCTGGCATAGTCCTAGCTATGAGTTTCTTCTAGAGCTGATACCTGAGAGACTTTGGTGTTCCGCATGGTCTCTAAACAGCCCTGTTCTCTCCTTTCATCATCTATCTGCTCACGCTAAAGGCAATACCTAAGAAGAATCTCCATACCAATGGTGAGACAAATGCCTCCACCCACCCCCCCTTCCCTCGTGCAAAGAATGTTATTTTCTCTTTCTCATTATGGCGTATCTTCCAGTTTCCTTTCTATTTAGTTTAAGATAGTAGTATATGTTTCATTCTCTGTTCCTTCAATTTTCTTGGTTCCATATCAAGAGATTTATTAACTAAAGGTGAAATTTATGCTGCAGATCACGGAACTGAAGCGATCCTCGACTGGACAATTTACTTTACTCAACTCAGGTTTCATTGCTTGCCTCTCTACTTCTTTTCAGTTTTATCATGGATACTTCATTTTTCATTCTGGACAAATACTGGAGCTTATTTTTTCCTAACGGGGATGGATTTGAGGAGCAATGGGCATTTAAATGCAAGATCAATCTTCAATTTCCTTATCTCATCTGGAATGCACCTTCTTTTTTCCCAACCTTGCCATTTCTCACACCATTCGGTTAGTACTAGCACTAACCTGAAGGTCCAAAACGTTCAGTGGACTGTAATAAATCTGCCTTTCTTGCCTCTTTTACTTAGATCACAGATTGATCATTGAAGAAACCACTGAAAGTATGCCTTTAAGTTCTCTCCACGGAGTATCCTTCTGTTTTTCCTTTTTTCTCTTCTCCTTTTTTTAGGTGGAGGAATCAAAGTTCAATTTACCAATTATCAGGGAGGACCCAAAAGAAAACACAAATAATTAAGTTACCTGCGTGCCAAGTCAGAAGCTTGCAAGTATATATTGATTATATCAAATAAAACCTCTGTTTCATTTTGCATCGGTGCTCCAGCACATACATGGAAAGCCAACTTCTCAATCACTTCTTTCTCGTTGCAAAATGAATGAACATGAGATTTAGATTTTAGTTCTGAACAACTAAGTTGCTCGGATACGGGTGCGGGTGTCCGATACGGACGCGGATTAAGAGGTCAGATCCTTCAAGATGTAAATTCTAAGATTCGGGGATACGGATCCTAGTAGGATATGGGTGTGGGGATCCGACTAAAAGTAATTCAAAAAAAAAGTATATCTTTAAATTATGATAAATTTTGTGGAATACTTACGTATAGCTTGTAAAGTGTGGATTTATTTTTATTCTCAAGTTATAAATAAGTAAATGATTGATTTCTTAGATACGGTATGCTATTTTCTTCAAATTTATTCTAGTTTTGGTTCTGATTTTGGGAATCAAATTGTATTTCATGTCGAATATTTCCGTCCGTTGTGGTCAAAGTACCCAAAATTGTTTGACCAGATCCGGTACGAATCCCATATCCACACCCATACTAGTGTTGTGTCGACACGGGTGCAGCACCTAAATTGCTATGTCGGAGCAACTTAGCTGCACAATGTCAAAATTCTTATGATCTATAATTAGATAGTATAATGAATTTTAGGACTTCATAATTTTAAGTATTGAAGGTAACAAGTTTCAGTTAATGAGTGGTCTATACCAACTTTTAGGGTCAGCTCAAATAATGTGAATTGTTTTTTTTTTTCTTTTCAGATGTCGTTCATTAGTTTCTCTTGAGGACAGTACTGACAGAACTTACAAGAAGAACATTAGGAGATGCCACTATAAAGATCGTGGTAGTTGTTCTTGTGTACACACAACAACAACTACACCTCAATTACAAACAAGCTGGGTCTGCTATGGGACTCCTCACAGTCCACGTCGCTCCATTAAAGCCTGTCTCAGTCCAGTAACTCTTATGTACGCGCAGTGACTAAATTACTACCTAGACACTCAGCTAATGGGCTGTGGAAAGTGCAGGTGTGTCTCCAAAACGTGGATGCCTGCCTTTTGCAGTTCCATCAGCAATCAACCAAACATGTCTTTGGCAATTCCCAGTTTCACTTTTAGTATAGATACTCCTGTCATCACATGAACTGTGTTGCTGTACGTATTTCCAGAGAAAGTTTTGATCTACTTTTCTTTACTAGGGTTTTCTACTTATGTCTTCGAGCAATGGGGTTAACTATTGTCTACACAAGCAGCCTGGCGTGGATACCCCTTTAGATTTGTGAATTAAAATTTCAGTAGCCTGAACTCAGCCTGAAACCCGTTATATCCAAATTACTGTCATCTCATTTTCTTTCAAGTGATACCAAGACATGATTACAATTGGTATATGGTCCAAATTTGGTTTTGGTTTCACATCTAACTTTCATACATTGTCTGGTTAACGTAAAGCAACAACTTTTAACATCTTTTAGGACAGCATTTGTACATTCACCTGTTTGACGAACATTACATTTAAAAGATACCAAGAGTTAACATATTCATTTTTCGAATTGATCCATATATATATATATATATACACCTTTCGAATGTGCAGTGAGAGTGCAAAGCTGACCAATAATCTCAAATTATTGATTAATCCCATCTCTGGGGAGTAATTAAGTGAGACAAGGTATGAAGACTGAATCCAGGACATTGAAATTCTTGATACCCGTCATAGTTATTTGCTGCTATGACGAGACAACATTTTGAAGGCTGATCTATTCAAATTTCTCACTTAGGCATTTGCAGCTAATATTTGAGCGTGAAGCTTCCATGTTGCAGCTCTAAATATAGGTGGTAAACGAAACGGGGAAGGACGGATTAAGACTTCCCCACTACAGCTAATGTAACGGGGAAAGCCTGCTCCGTTTTCCTTTTGTTCTTGTAAGCCGCTCCATTCGTTCAGCCTAAACTTCTTTCTCTTGCAATTCTTTGATCAGATCTCATTGTTTTTTAGTAGTGTATTACTATTATTTTTTTTTTCTTTTTTTGGCAGCAGTCGAGCACATGAGCAAAATAATATCAAACTGCCAACGAGACTTTGCATCAGAGATTGTGGATTAATGTTATTTTGCAGCCTTACAAAATAATTTTTGTATTACCTATTAAGGAGCACGTACTCAAGGGTTTGACCTAGTGGCCAATAAAGTGGGTGTCCGAATGCCACCGTTATAAATACATAATCTATAAAGCAAACAGATGTACATAATTCCCTATATTTCTATATAACTCTTTCCTCGGACAAGAGAGAGCTCCAAGTACTTGCACCCTGTATGCAACTATAGTGAGAAATGAATACCGTTTCGCAGGATACGCTTCTTCTACCCCAACTAAAAATGCAAAGAAATCAGTAACTGCGCCACAACATACCAGTACCTGTACCAAGTAAAGAAAACTTGACAGTCACTACTAAAGAGCTGCACTGAAAATTCTTCACAAGTTGAATTCATTAAGCTACTAAACACTGCTCTCCTACTAGTCCATATCATATTACACATGCTAAATCCTCGAGCAGCTACAAGAGGAAAGTAAAGTCTACAAACTAAATAGTAGCCAAGAACAAAAGTTACTCAACTCTTTTTTATCCCAAGTACTCTATATACAAAAAGGCATAAAGGATAAATATTAAAGTACAATCTTGCAGCTATGGCCCGTCTTCACCAAAATCAAATGCAAATTAAACTGCTCTAGTCTCCCCCACATCAGTTGCAGCATTGCAGCCATCATAAATCACAACCAGCAAAAAACCAGTGCCCTATACACCATGCAGTATCGCTCTTCCCCTTCATCAATCAACATGGGGCATCAAACTCTGGAAGATGAACACGGTGGATTCTCTTCGTTTTGAGACGTCATACTAACCTAGATCACCAAATCATTAAAATATTGGTGATATACCAAGACCAGATCAAAAGCCAAATCTTTAATATCCCAATATGATCATTGTTAAACATGGAATCTTGACCAAGTACACAAACCGAAGACCAAAATACCTAATGAAGTGAAACTAGTCTGTGAAGGATAGAGAAACGAGGTGATTAATCTACAGCTTAATGAGATCTGTATATGTTCATTATGTGATGCCAATGACATGGAGACTATCTTACACAGCTGGAACTAAGTCCCACTTTGTACTTTTTTAGTCATCTGTAATAAAGGTACTATAGATGTTTCGGAGCTACTGAACAGGAAACTATGGCTATATTGCACACAACATTTTTTATGTTCACTTATCAAGAAACAATAAAAGAATAGGTCGATGAGAAGACAACATTTATGAAATACCAAATACTAGCTGAATAGAGCTAACCATTTTCAACTGTCAAATTTCTGTTTGATAGCTCAACAAAAGATGGCTTTAGGCTCTCTTAAGCAATGACCCAAGTCATTATGCTCTGCACGATGAAATTAAGTAGCGCACCACCCTGAAAATTCACAACCTATCTAAATGGGTAGCAAACATAGACATTCTGGTGGTATTGCTTCTTGGAATAACATCAATTCTCAACAGCAGTTTATCCTATGGAGGAGATATCACACACTTAACTGACTCTTTGATGAAAGGATTACCTTCCTCTCCCTCATTCCATAAAGGAGATCTACGCCTTGCCTCAGAGAGAGTAATCAGTTCACAACATCAGTTGAGGGGTAAAAGATTTCACTGCATCTAAGATTCCACTCTTGATATTCAGATCAACTTCTACCATCCACACGCACCCATGCATTTCAGTCATGGCGCTATTTCTCTCACCAACTTTCTCACACATGCTGCCCATCAAAGACAATCAGATTCAAACCTCAGGAGTAAAAAACAAGAAACAGAGAATCGTAAAATCTACCATTAGAAAGAAACTTGGGTTCAAGAAAACTAGATTAAAGTTAAAAATGGCATAAAACAAATTCAGAGAAAACAAAGGAAGAACAGAACTCGGCCTTATAAGAAAAACAATAATAAACCAGGGGGAGTACTTATATCGTCAAGCATGGCTTTGAGGGAGCGGTAGAGAATGGTAGGACTTGGCAGCATCATCGCTTCAAATAATGGCTGTCCAAAACTGAGTTATTTTCTTTTTTTCCTTAGATATCCGATGAATCCCCGATGGCCAGCTTACAAAGCCCCGTAAGTTTTGGACATTTATTTGGGTTATTTAAAACCTTAAAAGATGCATTTAAAGTGATCATGAGGTGTATCCAGGCACACACGAGGGTGGTGATGTCATTGGGATATGTAAGCATGTCTATGGAACTAGTTGGAAGAGATTGGAAGTGGCAAGGTCTAGCCAAGAGTTGGACAAAAAAAATGGAAAGGCAAAATCAAAAAATGAAATCTTGATTAGTCATTGTAGATAGAACGTGTGCTTTAAATAAGAATACTCCTTTTTGCATGGTTGGCGGCGGGGGAAGAAGTTGCTCATCTTTTGTTGCATTTGCCAGTGTCCTCGGGCTTGTGGAGGGTTATCCTGAATTTTTTTGATGTTCAATGCATAATGCCAAGCACTGTTAGGGACTTCTTACATAGCTGGGCTGGTTTTCGTAGGAGAAGAAGGCAAAAGGCGTGGAAGTTTGCTCCGTTAGTTCTCATGTGGATAGTTTGGGGGGGAGAAATAGGAGAACGTTTGAGGGGATTGAGTCTTCCGTTGCCCAACTTAAGAATAGTCTTTTATCTTTGATCGCTTTTTGGTGCACCCGCGTAGCCCCTACTTAGCTTGTATAGAAGATTGGGTGTCTTTTATAGAGAAGCATTTTTTGACCTAAATTCTCTACTTTTTGGGATACTTCTTGTATACGGGAGTTTTCCTCCCTTTTATTAATACAATTTACCTTTATCAAAAAAAAAAAAAAAAAAAAAAAAAAAAAAAAAAAAGAATACTCCTTTTGGCAGCATATGTTTGTACAATAAGAGATACTTTGATATGGTAAATATAAAGTAATCAGAGTTGATTACTCACTTAAAAGCTCTACGCTAAGTAAGATTCAAAGATTATATAACCATCTTATGTAGTAACCTGTGGAGAAATAGCAAAAAATGGGACATTTTCCCATTTCTTGATTTCTACCAGACGGCAGCGAAGAGGGAGTGCTCATCTCCATTTTTGCTAATAACGAGCAGCTCTAAGTGGAGAAGCTTAGAGCTTCCTTTCACGGAGATTTTTCATTTCAAAAGTGGTAACAATCTCAAGAAGTTTTCAAGAACACTTAATTCTTCCAAAGCTAGGATTACACTATAACAAGGTAATTTCACCATTCTCTCTTCAATTATGAAGTTCGAATGATATTATTGTGTGTATTTAGGTATGGAAAATGTGATTGGAACTTACTATATAAGTAAACCCAATAATGGCTTTTCATGACATTAAAGAGTTGAAAAAAGAAGAAGATGAATAGTATGTGCGGTTAAGAAATGGTTAATTAATGACTAATAATTCCATTGAGTTCTTTGTAATGGCATTTTGGACCTAAATTATGAGAGCAATTGGGAAGAAAAGTATTGGATGGCTTGATGCCAATTGTGAATCCGAAAATAGGTTATGATGAATTGATTGAACTTGAATTGATGTTCAATTGTAAGTGTTGTAGATTGATAATTGTTGAACATATTGAACATGTTAAATGTATCAAGTCCGTTATTCGGAGCGAAATATAGGTAAGTTAAGATATACTTTCCTTTAAAGAGTTATGCTAAAAGTGCATGAAAGTATGATAGTGAGTTTATGAAAAGGTCTAAAATATTTGTATAGTTTTGTATGATCGAGCGAGCTATCATTGAAATGAAATGGGCTATCATATGCTTCGATATCTAGATTGATATGTTATTGCCTTGAAATAAATGATAGCACCATGATGAGTTTATAACAATTTGAGGAGTATCAATGAGATAAATGACGAAGTTGAACTAACGCTTCATGTTCACATGTTTAACTTGATTTCAAAAAAAATTAATTGTTTTCAAGTTATTATCAAAGTGATGTTTTTTCTAAAATAATGCGTAGAACATCCGGGGGCTAAACAAGCCAAATACTTGACAACTTATGATGATTTTTTGAGATTAAATGATGAGATTTGAGCCAAATTTTATGTTCCATATTTAATTTGATTTCAATAATACTTCCTCCGCTCCAAAAATATTGGCAATATTTCTTAATTAGTCTGTTTAAAAAAGATTGGCACATTCCTAAATTTTCTTAAGGGGAAGCATTTATAGCCACACAAATGCTTTGACAGATTTAAGACCGCAAGTTTCAAAAGTTTTATAGCCATGCAAATGCTATGGCTCCTTTTAGACCACAAATTTTAATATCTTTCTTTCTTTATTAAAGTTTGTGCCAAGTCAAACTACGAATAATAAAGTGAAATGGAGGGAGTACTAAATTGTATCAGGTTGATGATGAGATTCACATTTTAAAGAATGATGTTTAGAATACTCATGGGCTAAATATCCCAAACTCTTGATGTTTAAAGGGCCTAAAAATGGTCAAGTAATGATGTTAAATTTTTTTCGGGGGAACTTTAAGACCGAGAGGGTATTCATTTCCAAAACTTGAAATGTGTGTCTAGAAAACTACATGCGCCCATATAGGATGCCAGTTAAACCTAAAATGGTTACTACTCGTAGAAAAACCTCAAAGAAAGCGTACACCTAAGGTACCAACCCCCATAGTGTTAATCTACGTGCATATGTGATGAGACCACCTTGGCGATTGGGTGACAATTCCGTCATGTCGAGAAAACTACCTAACTTAAATAAGAATTGCTAAAGTTATGCTTTGACCTAAATTATGTCAGTTCTTCACATAAATTGCATTTCATTGTTTAAAGCTTTACTAAATGCAGTCATATAGTGTCACGATATATCTTTTACCTTTCTAAAAAAAAGGTCATGATATAATATTTTATCCTATATTCCGGAGTTTCAAAGCCAGTGCTCAAAAGTCTTTTCGGGAGGAGTTAATGATACTTAAGGGTACAATTTCACAGAAATTGTACTCAGCCTCCTTCATGGGGCAACTTACTTGATGTTTCAGATATTGTAGCATTTGAAATTGATAGCACGAGACTAGGCGTCTCCTTTATTCTCTACTATACTTTGGTGAGCCCCACTTCTTTTATCGGTGGGTGCATCTAGAGATTTTATTATATTTGTATGTCCATAGAGGTCGCAGTGACATTGTGCGGAGGTCTAGTCATGTAGATGGGCTTTATATTTTTATTTCTCATAATTCATCCGCACTCATGTACTTTGGCCAAATGCCTAATTATATTTTGATTTTAAAAGGAGACTTTGAAACCAAATGATTTAAAATGGTTTTTAAATGTTTAAGTTGTATTTAAAACTTTGAAATAATAATGACGAGGTAGACAGGTTTATGTGGTTCGCTAGGTGTGACTTGATGGCACTGGGTGCCGGTTGCGTTTGTCTTTTGGATGTGAAAATTTTGGTACCAGAGTACTAGGTTGAGTATGTCCTAGGGTGTCCTGGAACGGTGTCTAGTAAAGTTCTTCTTATTGATATGTTACGCTTCCACACTTATAATTAGGAGGCTACACAATATTTAGAAAAGTTTTCGCTTTTTTCATTCTAGATCGTGCATTAAAGCGTAACATAAGAATCAAACTCCTATTTTCGTCTATCTCACAAGTGGTTGACAAACGGCACGATTGAAGCACGCAAGATTCGACACTTAAGCGATGGCACTAGCTACTTGAAGTGTAGTGCATAAGGTAATTGTTGCTCTCATATTGGGAATGAAATTAAGGGCAAGAAAGAATGCCACGGGTAAGTTAAAATCACATGTTAAAATACCAATGGCCTGTTTGAAGGAAGACAGAGTATGATATAATCGAACGCTATCAAAGCCAGGACTCGAGAAAAAGATATGGTAATGAATAGGGATTCTGATGGTAGTGACATGAAAGTAAGAGCGACTTAGTCATCATGGTGCTATCATTTAGATTGAGGCAATAGTATAGCCAACATATCAATATGCACGTATAAGCATACGATAACCCATTTCATTTCAAACATGGAATGCATAGCTCGTTCATTCGTACAAAACTATACAAATTGTTTAGACATTTTCATAAACTCACTTTCATGCATTTTTAGCAAAACTTCTTAAAGGAAGGTACATCTTAACTTACCTTTATCTCGCTCCCAATAGCGGTTTCCATACGTCCAATACGTTCAACAATTACCAGTCAAGAATATTTACAATTAAACTTCATCCATTCAAGTTCAAACAAATCATTACAACCTATTTTCAGATTCATAATCGACATTAAGACATCCAATACCCTTCTTCTCAATTATTCCCATAACTTAGGTCCAAAATGTCATTACAAAGCATATATCAACTCAATAGAATTATTACGGTCATTAATTAACTCAAATTTTTGCCCCAAGTTACTATGCATGTTCTTATTCCTTCAATGCTTTAATGTCAAGAAAATTCATTTTTTGTTTACTTTAATACCATGTTCCAATCATATTTTCCATACACAAATACTCTATAACATCAGTTGAACTTCAAAATTGAAGAGAGAGTGGTGAAAATTACCTTGTCACAGTAAAGCGATGGCTTCGGAAGATTTAGGTGTTCTTGGAAATTTCTTTAGATTGTACCAGTTTTGATTTGAAAAACAAAAATCTATGTGAATGCAAGCTCTAAACTTCTCCACTTAGAGATGCTCGTTATTCGCAAAAATGGAGATTCGCAAAAATGGAGATGGGCAGAGCCCCTTCACTACATGCCACTTTATAGAAACCAAGAGACTGGAAAATTGTCCCATTTTTGCTTATTCTCTCCACATGCCACTTTATAAGATTGTCATATAACCTTTTGGCCTTACTTAGCATAGAGCTTCTAAGTGAGGGGCCAGCTTTGATTACTTCATATGACCATATCAAAATATCTCCTCTTATATAGAAGTATGCTGCCAAAGGGAGTATTCTTGTTTAAAGCACACGTTCAACCCACAATGACTAAGCAAGACTTAGTCTTTTGTTTTCCCTTTTATATTTTTTTTCTAATTCTTGCCCATACTTCGCATTTCAATCCCTTCCACCTAGTTCCATAGACATGGTCACCTATCCCAATAACATCACCACCCTCGTGTATGTTTAGATACACATCGAGGTCAATTTAAACCCATCTTTAAGGTTTTAAATAGCGGAAAATAATGTCTAAAACCAGCGGTTTACACAGATGGGGGACAATTCGAAACTTGGTGCTTAATCAACTCGCCCATCTACCCTGTCTACTTAAATACCAAATTTTTGTTTGTGTCAAGGTTCGAAGTCGTGATGCACGGTTAACCCATACATCACGTGATGGGCTCTTAGCCTCTTACCAATAGGCCCTGGAGGCTTTCCAAAGCTGAGTTTGTGACTTTCACATTAAAGTTTTAGAGGCTAAGAGAGCTAAGAGAGTATAATACCTAAAACTCTGTTAATCTTTACCATGTTTTTTATTTTATGGAAAAAAACTGAATGTGACCTACCCACCTTGCGCCACCTAAGAACTCACCTTCACGGCCCATTTATTCTTTGCCACGCCATGGCCCATCCAGTTTCTACCCCTAGCTCTAAGGCTTGTAGTCTATATTTATTTTGCATGGGTATTTTCTAGCATAAACATGAAAATTCATCTACTCAAACACTTGTTTCTCAAACTTGTAAAAATAATCAAACATGCATTTCCAGGAAACCACTTTAGAGGACAACAAAAATGATGCCCATTACTTACATAACTACCTAGCTTCTTCGCTAACTCAATCACGTGGGATGGCCAGGAAAGTTTTCTATAGTAAAATGAAAATTGGTAATCAGTATAGGGATCAGGTAGTTTCTTCAACCTTTTCTATGCACATCTGTGCTTAGGTCCTTAGCTGTACAATATCTATAGAAGCATCCCTGTACTCCTTGCTAAGACCTCTGTCAAAGTCCTTACATCAACAGGGGAAAATCATGAGCCACATCAGATAACACAATCAATTGTCATCAGTTTTTTTTGTAGTCAGACGAGAAATGTTGTTTACTCTGATCACTTCCTCAACATATGTAATGAAATATTCATTACAAGCCCCATGGGGGGGG
>MCJB01013104.1:128321-139608 GCA_002018475.1 Nicotiana obtusifolia | reverse complement strand
GGGGGGGGGGGGGGGGGGGTGCATCCATAACATTTCAGGACGTAAATCCTGAAAATGGTCTGGAAACTCATCATGAGATTCTCTACAACATGATTACAGAAAAGAACTTAATATTGTTTCAAAATCTTCAGTCTTCTTTACAATATCTAACTAGAGATCACAAACTTTTTTTTTTTTTTTTGAAACTTATGCCAAATTTCCAACAAATCTACATAAGAAGCTGGGCGTGGATTCTCCTCTCTATCAGCTTACACTTGCAAATATTAGGTTTCTTTTAGATGAGTTTACTACTATTTTGGATGTCGAAGAAGAAAGAACTATGTTGTAAAATTACCTGATCTAAGAGTGCTGAGAGGTGTAACCAGGAGACATCCCTTGGACTTGGGAAACATCATTGGATAATTAAGCATTGAATCAACATGATTGAGTTAGCGAAGAAGCATTGAGATTAAACCCACTCTCTCTTCAAAGGTCCGATGTTTTCAGCTACTGTCACAGGTTTTTGCCGTCGTGTTTTTGCACCACTGTCTTCTTCATGAGACCACAGTTACATCGCTCTTGTCAGATGACTTTAAAACAGCAAAGCTTCAATCATGCTTTGCTACTTCTCACAAATCGTGGCTCAATATTACCTTAGTTTTGTTGCCATCAATGCTCAAGTGACTAGTGGTAGAATGTTTTCTCTGTGTACAGAAGAAAGAAGCAAAAATACTCAGAACAACTAGTTCTAAACTTCTGAGCTGTGGGCACGCTCACTTGTCATTGCAAGTAGTCTCATTCCGATAAGTTCGTTTACATGTCAAATTTATAGTTCATTCAGCTTTCATTGATCTTCTGAATAAAACGTAATCTTAATCCAGTAGATTAGAATTCCATTTATCCGTGGATTTTTTTCTTTTAGGTGATCTATCAGCAGGCTGGTGAGTGCAATTTCTTCTTGATTCTCTAGGAAAAAGGTTGAACATAACCTGTGTTCTTATATTTCTTCATTTTGAGCGTTCTTACTTTGCATCTGGAAAAAAGTAAAATGTCCACGATTTGCAAAATGTATGTTCATGTGGTATTCTTTTCTCATGCATTTGCAGCCCAAAGTATTAACTCAATTCCATTTCTCCTCCCTCAAGCCAAAATATAAGAGCAAAGTAATTTTCTTTCATTTTATCCTCCATCTTCCAATCCATTGTTGCATGCGGAATATGCTAGATGGTGTTTTGAAAATAATCTGGAGTGGTTTCTGAAGGTTTTCTGGAAGAAGTTAAGTACACTAAAATGTGTTTAGATAGCTTAACTTTTTGTAGTGACTTTCCAGAAAAAGAATTTAGAAAACTGGTCTCAGAGCAGAGTTTATTCAAGTAATGTTTTAAAAACAATTTTCAGCTGAAACCGGTCAAACACATACAATCATTTCACCTGCCAGATTATCTCCGAAACAAGTCCCCTTTTATTTATAATATATTCAACTTTCAACAATAATAACCATTTGACTGGATAGCTAGTTGAATCACATAAGTTTTACCATCTTGGCTTAAATAGTTATAGATTATAAATACAAATATTAGAGTTTTTGTATCCACGCAAAAGCCTTTTGAGTGTGTCATTGTTATGTGTACTCCTGTAAATGAGAAAAGTAATTACTTGAATAGGACAAACCTTCACGGATAATTTCTTCAAAACCTTTTTGTCTCTTATCCCATCGTATAAAAGTTCATAGGCATAATAGGTTATATGATTCTTCTTCAGCAAGTCTTCCACCACGATCTTGGGAGCTGCCACATCCTTTTTATCTGCTTCAAAAATTGTGTGGACCACATCAGGTACAACACCCTTCTGCACCATGAGATGAATGATACCAACTGCTTCGAGTAACCTGTTCTTCACGCATAGGCAATTGATCACTCGCCCCACTGTTTCTTTTGATGGAAGAAACTCTTTCGTCATGTTGTCAAGCAAAAACTTGTAGCCCAATTCGCTGTTGTCTACCTTGCAGAAACCATCTATCATACAACGGTAGGTGTAATTGTCAGGAGAACAGCCACATTCACTCATCTCAAGAAATAGCTTCTCTGCTATGTCCATTTTCAGCTTTTTAGCAAATGCACTAATCAAAATATTGTATGTTGCAGTAGTATGAGTGCAATTATATTGTGTTTTCATTCTTCTGAATAGCTCATAGGCTCCTTCCAAATCCTCATTCTCACAAAACCCATTTATCAAAGTGCCAAAAGTCACTGTATCAGGAATAAGACCCTTGCTTTGAATATCTTCAAGTAAGTCTAAAGCTTTCATAAACTTTCTTGATTTACAAAGGCTCTCAATGAGAATATTATATGTGATAATGTTTGGGACACACCCCTTTTCCACCATGACTTTGAAGGTTTCCATCACATCATCAGAAGTTTTAAGCTTGCAAAGTCCATCCAACATTGTGTTATATGTTATCACATCTGGAACAACATCATGATCCCACATGGTATTTAAAATCTCGATTGCATTAGCCAATTTCAACTGTTTGCAATAACCATCAATCAAGGTGTTGAAAGTAAAAATATCAGGAAGGGTCCCTTCGGCCACGGCAACATTCAGGATATTACTAGCATCAGATACACAGCCCATCTTGCATAAACCATTTATGATCAGATTATAAGTCCATGTATCAGGCCTGCAACCTTTCACAGGCATTTCAGTCATCAACTTCAACGCTTCTAAGATAAGTCCCTGCTGACACATTCCCTTAATTAAGGTATTATATAGGATTACATTACACTTCATACCTTTACCTGCGGCTTCATTAAATAAACTCTTGGCTCTGTTAAAGTCACCATCCTGGCATAATCCATAAATAAGGGAGCAGAAAGTAAACTCATCAGGAACAAAACCTTCAAACACAGCATTATTAAGAATTCTGTCCGCTTTCTGTATCATACCCAATTTGCAATATGCACCGATGATTGTGTTATAGGTGAATGCATCAGGCTCAAACCCGCCGTTCACCATTTTATGCAAATAAGACTCAGCTTCAGCAACCTTTGAGTGCTTGCATAAACCACATATAAGAGTGTTATAAGTGACTACATCGGCATTTAAACCTTCTTTGTTCAAAGTCTCTAGCATCCTAGCAGCTTCATTTAGTTGGCCTCTCTCAGAAAGACCTTGTATCAAAACATTACATGTAAAAAGATTTGGCAACACTCCTCTTTTCATAATCTTATTAAGAAGCCTTTCACTTTCTTGGATGTCCCCCTTCTTACAAAGTGTACATATAAGCTTATTAAACGTAGTAACATCAGGAGTTATTCTGAGCCTAAGCATTTCATCGAACAATTCACAAGCCTCAACTCGACAATTCACTTCATAAAATCCACCAATTACTGTACAGTACACAACTGCATTAAATTCGCATCCTTGATCAGGCATGTTATTCAAAAGCCTCAAAGCAACATGAGGCCGGTTCGTCCTACAAAACGACTTTATCCTAATAGTAAAGGTATATACATCAGGAGAAATCCCCTTTTCCAGCATTCTCATATAAACCGTATGAGCTTGTTTAAAGAACCCATGTTCAACCAATACATTCATGATCGTGTTATACGAATGAACAGAAGGCTGACAATTGAAAAAATCCATCTTCTCAAACACATCAACGGCCTCTTGAACTTTCCCTTTCTTCCCATAACTTCTAATAGCAGTAATGTACACCCCTTCTAACAACTTATTATGAATTTTCTGCCTCGCTTCTTCAATGACGCCTTCCATTTCCTTGAACTCCCCATAACAACCAAGCTTTTCAACCATACATTTATAGGTAAACAAATTATGGTTAAACCCATCTTCCTTTTTCACTGAATTGAATATTTCTAATGCCCTTAATGGGTTCTTTTGACATTTTAATACAGCAGCCACATGTTTAGGAAGCACAACAGCACTCATTCGTATAATATCAATAAATCAATCAATCAATCAACCAATACAACTCACTCTCATTTCAGAAACCTGAAGAACTACAGCCAGGGAAAGGACAATTAAGAAAACAGCAAATGAGCAAAAAAGGTAGGTATTATGGGAGAACAACATTACCTGAAAGTGTTGTAGGATTTTGCAGTTAAAACTTCCGCTTCTTTTGAAGCCGTTAAGCTGACTAGGAGTTAGTTCGGCGCCTGAGGGGAGAAGCAGGTGAGGAAGAATAGGGTTAGTTTCAATGATGTCTCCGACTGTAGCTCGAGCACATTGTATATATTTCTCTGGTTTAATTTTGAGGAAGAGGAGATTAAAAGAAATACTAGGAGTCAAGTCACCACTGACATACGAAAGGAAATAGTTGGGGACGTCTCCTTTGTCCGTTTATCGTATCCCCGGTTTCTAACATGTTTGTTGTGCCCCTTTCAGGAAAAAGAAAAAATTAATTGTGGCAGATAACCGGTTATTCCGTGCATATATAACAATTTAAAATTAAAACTTTAATTGCTCAACTTAGCTATTTGATACTCTTTTACCTCCATAACGTGCAAACACGAGATGTTCATACTGGAATTTATCTGATGTGGCTGTCCACGTAAATTAAAAAACTCTTTTCTGATTTTCTCATTTACTTATTCTCTTTTGGGTTTAAAAAAAGAAACTCTTTGTCTTTCATTATTTGTCTAACAGTTTGTTTGATAATTTTTACGTATCGTTTCATAATATATCGTATTATATTGTATTATTTTGATGAATATAATATTTGAAATTATATCATTTGCAATCATTTCATAATGTCATGCATTAACAATTTAAAAAATAAACTTACAAATATCACAGAAAAAAAAGAGTATAGAGTATAGTCAATTTGAAAAATGTAAGATAAATGATAAAATACAACCACAACAACAATGTACCCAGTATATTCCCACAAGTAGGGTCAGGGGAAGGTAGTATGTACATAGTCCATACCCCTAATTTGTGAAGGTAGAGAGGATGTTTCCCGAAGAACCTCGGCTCAATAAAGTAAAACCACAACAGTTATGACAGAGAACTACATAAGACGAAATAGTAACAACGGCCAAAAAAATAGAATCGAAGCAAAGGAACATCAGGTAATAAATTGATCTAAAAATAGGGAACACGAGGATAACACTAGTACTACAGCTAGGGAAGGAAGTACAGGTTTGGAAAAGAAAACGCTTGACTACTTACCAACCTACAAACCTAATTTACGATATGCACACCCTCCTATCAAGGGTCATATCCTCGGTAAGCTGAAGATGTGTCATATCCTGTCTGATCACCTCTCCCCAGTATTTCTTCAGCCCACCACGCTTCCTCGTTGAACCCGCCATAGTCAACCTCTCACACATCCTCACATGGACATTTGTACTTCTCCTCTTCACCTGCCCGAACCATGTCAGTCTAGCTTCCCGCATCTTATTTACCACATAGGTCACTCTCACGTTATCTCGAATATCTTCAATCCTAATCCTATCCCTCCTAGTATGGCCACACATCTATGGATTAATGATAAAAGAGAATTATAAATAATAAGTAAGGGCAAGATGAGAAGAAGAAAAAAGGTAACAATGCGACCACACGAAATCGCTCGTTACATAAAATGACACTTTTCATTAATACATAACATGAGTTTTTCAATATTATATAATAAAAATATAAATAACAATCAAAACAAATATTGTATTTAAAGTAACAATTGTTAGAACCAAAAATACTTTAAATATGAAATCCTTCATCTTTTATACAAGTCCTATCATGTCAAATCATCGAGAACAAAAAAACCATACGTCTGATTTGAGGACCATAACCCCATTAATAGGTGCACAAGTTTGTGTATTTCTAGTTTAGCCCATCATCAAATTAGAAACTATATCCGGGTATCTATACATAAGACCTCATACTTTATAAGGTATCTAATAGACCCATTTAACTTTAAAATCTTAGTATGTCACTTTTAATTTGAGTCAACCTTTTAATGATAGCAACCAATAAACAATTATTATTAATACCATATATGTACAAGTCCATAATAGGTTCTAACAATCTCCCACTTGGACTACACATATAACTCTATAATGGTATGTCACTTTTATGAGCTCAAAATATTTGCTATCATAAACCAAAGTACTCCAAACAATCTCGTCCATCAATCATGCCAATATTGAACCAAGGCGGCTTTTGTTATATTTTAACTAAACCTTCCTTGATCACGAATAGCAGCATAACCAAATAACATAGATCAAGTGTGGATGTATAGCATGAAAATTACATTCAATATGATCCAAGCATGCATATTTTCAACTGGTCCAACTGAAAAACAAGTCAGAGCGAAAAATAAACTAGATACTTTATTTCTGCAGAAATAACCTCAAGTATCCTTAAATGGAAACCATAGCTTGAAATCTTAAACCGAAAGCCAAATTGTGCCTGTAAAGAACATTTAAATGGTTACAAACTCCCATTGAAACTGAATATTCTTAAATGACATGACACCCATATGAGCAGTATGCCCATGAAAGACCTTGTGTGGTAGTCCCTTAGTAAGTGGATCCACAATTATGGAGTTTGTACCAATATGTTTTACAAATACCTAATCACTCCGAACTCTTCCTTTAACAACTAGGAACTTTATGTCAATGTGCTTTGACTTTACCGAACTCCTGTTGTTATTGGAATACAAGACTGCTAGCTTATTGTCACAACATAACTTAAGTGTCCTTTCAACTTTATCCATAGATTTTTAGCCAGTGACAAAATTCTGCAGTCATATTCCATAATCAGATGCTACATAATATGTTATAAATTAACGGCTATTTACCCATAAAATGGTACAATTGAATTTATACGTGATTTCTAGACAAGTGAATTAATTTAATCATGAAATAATACAATAATTGAAGAAATGTATAATACTTAGCCTTGAAATATAGACGAAAATAGCAGAGATGACAATTCTGGAACAGTGTTTCCAGGCACAGTGATGATGAGATCAAAAAGCAAGAAGGTAAATTATATAAAGCTTTGTATAGAATAGAGTGTAAGTTGAGCCAGAAAAATTGTGTTCTTTAAAATGATGACTGAGCTCATTATTTATAGCTATGTCTAGGGAAGGAAGTCCTAGGATCATGTCCTCCTTTAATGTCAATTATGAGGGTCATTGATGAAGACGTAACTGCGAACATAACTGCCAAATTCTCTGTAACGGACCGTCGCTCTTAATACTGCAGAATATTCTCTATTAAATGCTACTGAGCGTAGAGTATTTGACACACATTTATGAACGTTACCCTTTCCGGTGGCAAGCGAAATGGCTGTGTTCGGTCTTCGGTCATTCCATACTTGGGTTTCACGTGTCCTCCCTTTAGATGACCGCGTGCATATCATATTTCACCCTATACAGATAGTCCTTGCTTTCCATGACATAACTTTGTGTTATCGGAAGTTGGTAGAAATACCTTTTTGGTGAGAATTACTATAACTCTCTCTAAAGGTTACTGACAGTTGATTAGACTCACGTCTCTCGACATTTAATACTCTGAACATGCGTCATCCCATGATTCAGCATAACTTTTGCCGATTATCGAGGTAATCATAGCCATGAATTTAGCCGCCAAAATTTTACATATACGCCACATTCTTTTCCTTTGCGTTTCATAATTTTTCGAATTTCTGATTTGCATCTTTATTTTCTATTCTTTCTCTAACTGTCTTCAAACACAAAATATTTTCCTTCTTCTTTTTCAATGGCTTCTTCCTCTAAGCGTGCTAGTTCTATAAAGAACAAGGACAAAATAGAGGACTCTGTTCCTCCCACGGTGGGTTCCATCATCCCAAGAAAGCTCAGTACTTCGAAGGATTTCAAAGAGAAATTTCCTACTGCTAATCCCCGTACATGGGTTGTTAGTAGGTACCCTTCTTCCATTCGTCCTTCCAGTATTTCTACTGTGAAAGAGGATTGTCACTGCCATGAGTTAGATATTATTGCTCCTAATCTATCGGAGTGAGTGACCCTTCCCAAGGAAGGTTTTACATACTTTTGTAGGTATCTCTTTACTTTGGGTGCGTTTTCTCTGACCGGAGAGCTTGATTCCGTGATTGCAGAGTTTTGCCTTTGTTACCAGGTATGTTTGGCACAGGTAAGTCCTTCAGTGTAGAGGACGGTCGCTTTCCTTTGACGCTTGTGCCAAGAAACTGGAGAGGAGCTAACCTTAGCTCATATGATGAATCTCTATTACCCCAAAATCTTCTGCGGGGGAATGATAAACCTTTGCAAGCATGGACACCATGCTTTTCTGTGTAGCATAGATAATGACAACGACCGTGGGTGGATGGAACGGTTCATTGCAGTTTCCACCAACGACATCATTCCAACAATGGTTTCATCCTTTCCGGTCTCTTGGAATCGCACTCGTAAGTTCTTCGTATAGTATTCCTTTTTGCTAGATATTCTTTTATGGCCATACTATCTCGTCACCCTTCGCATGTGTTTAGCAACTTGATGGATCCCACTAGTGGTAGCAGGTTTGAACCGGTGTGTTCAAAAGATTTTGGACGTTACGATGCCCGAACTAGCCCTTAAATACGGGTGGAAGATCAAAAATCATGATAATTTTATTTTACCTTACTTCCATTTTCTGTAGATGAAGAACTTGATTTAACCCTTCTGACTTGTTCATGAAATTAGGTCTACCTGCGGGCTCTGTTGCTGTCCCCGGGGAGGACGTTTTGGCCGATCTTGCTGATGCAGCGAGGCTGCTTCAGGAAGCACTTACTCGAACAGATGTCTACGGTCCTGTTTCGGGTGCAAACATTTCTTTACGGAGTCCCCAAATGGAGGATAATCAAACAAAGAGAAGACATTCCTCCGTGGCCGGGGAAAAGAATAAGAGGGAAAAGATTGATGCTCCCGAGTTATCTCCGGTGGCGATGATGACTGGTCCTCCTTCTAGGCCAGTCATAGACACTGTGATGATCGATGATGATGAAGAAGCTGGTGATGAGGGAGCTTCTTTACATAGAAGGCGACGATCCTCATTATCTCAACAGGATGCTCGACCTGTTGAGATAATTACATCAACTGAAGACGATGTCTCGGCACTTTGGGGAGAATTTGATTTGGTAGAACATGCCAACTCCCGTTTTCGGGCCCCAATTATTGTAACCGGTGTTGTAGGGCTGAGTACTAGTCCTTGCCATCTTTGGTTGGCGAGCATTCAACAACCAACACTACATTTGATGCAGCCGCTTCTCATTCTTCAACTCCATCAGCTTCATCTCTACCTTCACCAACACCAGCAATTGCTACATCACTTTAATCTTCATCCACTCTTCCATCAGCAGTTGCTACATCACCTCCATCGGCTGCACCTGACC
The DNA here is from genome assembly GCA_002018475.1 of Nicotiana obtusifolia. Taxonomy (NCBI): domain Eukaryota; kingdom Viridiplantae; phylum Streptophyta; class Magnoliopsida; order Solanales; family Solanaceae; genus Nicotiana; species Nicotiana obtusifolia. The sequence goes on along the minus strand of MCJB01013104.1, from coordinate 130,254 downwards.
ATGAAGAAGGTGTTCCTTTTCCACAGTCCCCAGTTCATGGGAATTTTGGGCAAAATTATGCTCCCCTTCTGAAGATCCACAAAGGAGGAGGAACGTTACTCTTTTGGTCTCTACCGGATGCAACTTGCTATCCCGGCCGGTAGAGCTTGCTAATTATCTGAAGCCTTTGGCTTCAAACAAGGACTGGAAAAAGATTCAGGCACTCTCGGGAGAGTGCTTGTTGAACAATGCTATGCACAACGCCGCATCGGTACGTTCTTTTCTTCCTTCATTACTTCTTCTACTTTAGTATGAATGTATTCTAAGTCTTACTTCTTATTGTTATAGGCTAACTTTCTTGCTTCTAAGGGCCTTCAAAGGTTGATTTGTGAGAAGGAAGAACTTACTTCTGAATGGAATAAGCTTTTGGCGGAACGGGACCAAACTGTTCTCCGCCTCTCGAAACTGGAAACCAAAGTCACTGAGGCCGTTGTTTTGGAGTCTCGTTTGCAGAAAAGCAAGTGGGAAGTGGTAAACCTTAGCCAAGAAATTGGGCCTCTGAGGGTTAGGTTTAAAAAAGCCAAGGCCAAATAGGCTGATGTCCAGAACGTCGTCCTTGTTGCAACCGATCGTGAGGCTGCCTCCATTGAAAGAGTGATTAACTTGGAAACAGCCTTGAACTCCAAAAGTGAAGAGCTAGCTGTTGTGGTAGAGAAACATGCCCAGCTAGAAGAGAAGTACAGGAACACTATCAAGCATAATAGGCTCTTTAGTTCAATTGTCCGCGAGCTTGATGTCAGCCTTAAATCTGCTAGATCTGCCCGGGAAAACCTTTCTGCCGAGGTTACTCAACTCAAAGAAGAACTTAAGCACCGAGCGTCTTCCCTCATTGTTGAAAAAAATTATTCCATGTAGAGCATGAGGAGAAAAACCTTGGAAAAGGCCAAAGCTGGAATCATTGACGTTGATACCGAAATTGCTAAGGCTCGAGAGCTTGAGTTGGCTGCAAAAAATGGACCCCTAGCGCAGTCTGATGCTCGAGGTTCTTCTAAGTCCGATCTGAGTTTTCCGAAACTGAAGAGGGATCTGAAGGTGATGATGCGTAAGACCAAACTGGGGAAAATGTTGAGCCATCGGTGCAACCACCTACTTTTCCTGGGGTTGCGGATACTTCTCTTCCTCTTGGTTCCGGAGGCGCTGCAATTTAGCTTTTTCTTTCTTTACCCATTTTGTACTTGTAACGTTTTGGCCCCTTCTTGTAAATAAAGACTTTTTTTTTCTCAAGTATCGTTTGAGTCTTATTTTCGTTTAAATATCAATGCAAAGCCTTTAACTTTTGCACTTGCGCAAGCATTTTACGCATTGGTTCCGAGTATTATCCCTTTTACGTGAGGGTTTCTATGAATATTTGTGCAAGTTTCCCTTTTACATGAGGGTTTCTATGAATATTGTGCAACTTTGCTTTTTGTATCCTTTTCATATGCGGCTTCGGGTGTATTTTTCCCTGATGGCATTTTAGATTCCGGGCATTGATTCTTCCGGAACCAACCCTTTAACGTGAGGGTTTTTATAAGAGAGGGCCCTCTTATGTTTACAGTGCTCTTGAAGAGGATGTCTCCTGTTCTTTACGGCACTAACATTTGAAGTACTTGCTTAACTTTCAAATGACAAAGTTAGCTCATCGTTCAAACAAGAAACAAGATAATAAGTAAAAGGATTTTATTTTATTCCTTCTATTTCATTTTATTTTATTCCTTCTATCTCAAAAACAATACATAAGCATCTTGCTATGCAAAAGAAATTTCCATTACTTGTGACTATCTTGTACAACTTATTTTCACGGGGATGGATGCGCAGTCCCTGGTCCCGATGATGCGTTTAGTTTTTGGATTTTTGCTCTCCTGTTGACGTGGCAGTCATTGTTGCCGTATTCTTATATCATCCCCCCCCCCCC
>MCJB01013104.1:108809-128301 GCA_002018475.1 Nicotiana obtusifolia | reverse complement strand
CCCCCCCCCCCCAAGTGTTCGAATGCGAAGAATGCAAATTGGAGGCACTGGAAGTCTTCTATCTTCAAAGATTCCACTAATGAATTGCTAGGTAATCCTTCACTCGGCAACGTACCTTACTTCCCCTTAGGAATCCATGCTACCGCGCGAAAGAATACCTAATAGTCCTCTAGTGGTTTGTGCTCGTGAACAGTCGGGTAACCTTCATTCGGTAGCAAACTTAACTTCCCAGTGGGAATTTGCTACCGAACCAAAGATTATCTAACCGTCCCCGAGTGGAAGCTTGTTTGTTTGCCTGGCTATCAAAGGTCTTACTGTTTCCGTCTTCGTAGTATGCTTTCTATCGCTGCCTCTTTAAAAACCTTGCCAGAAAAACCCAATTGGGACAAAAACTGAACAAAGGAAAAAAGAGTGCAGCACATACTTTCCGCTTGAATAATGTTCATCAGCAGTAATATCTTTTGAGGTGTGCCACGTTCTAGTCGCTGGGCAACTTGTCTCTATTCTGGTTCTCCAACTCGTATGAACCTTTCCCAGTGATAGCTGAAATCCGGTAGGGACCTTCCCGTGGTGGACCTAGCTTCCTCGCGTTGAGCTCCCGGGTACTTTGGGTTACTTTCTTTAGAACCAAGTCTCCTACTTTGAAATAACGGAAGTTGGCTCTTCGATTATAATAACGCTCCATTCTCTGCATTTGAGCTGCCATCCTTACATGCGTCGAGTCCCTGCGTTCTTCAAGCAGTTCCAAGTTGATTAGCATTGTTTCATCGTTCGATTATTCATTTTTCTGAGTAAATCTCAAAGTGGGTTCGGCCATTTCTACTGGGATTAGGGCTTCAGCATCGTAAACAAGGAAAAAAGGAGTTTCTCTTGTGCTCGATTTAGCCGTCGTTTGGTAGGCCCATAGAACTCCAGGCAATTGTTCAGGCCATTTGCCTTTTGCTGCTTTCAACCTTTTCTTGAGGTTTCTAATAATCACTTTGTTCGTTGACTCTGCTTAACCGTCTGCGCTTGGATGATAAGGAGAAGATGTGATCCTCTTTATTTTCAAGTCTTCGAGGAACTTTATAACTTTTGCACCGATGAACTGTGGCCCATTGTCACATGTTATTTCTTTTGGTATTCCGAACCTGCAAATTATATTTTCCCACAGGAAATTGACCACTTCGTGTTCTCCGATCTTCTGATAAGAACCTTCTTCCACCCATTTAGAAAAATAATCAGTCAAAATTAAAAGAAACCTTAGCCGGTGGCAGCGGCCCGACGATGTCCATCCCCCACTTCATGAATGGTCACAGGGACAAAAGCGAATGTAAGGTTCTGCCAGTTTATGTACTAGTAGTACATAGCGCTGGCACTTATCACATTTTTGTACGAAGTCTTTGGCGTCTTGTTCCTTACGAGGCCAATAATATTCTGCTCGTACCAACTTCAGCACCAAAGAATCTGCGGCCGAGTGATTGCCGCATATCCCTTCGTGGACTTCTTTTATGACATAATTAACTTCTGACGCTCCTAAGCATCGGGCCAGCGGGCCTTGGATGGATTTTCTATACAACTGGCCTCTCTTGAAGCTATAACGTGCAACTTTGGCGCGTAACGCCCATGATACTTTGGGGTCTTCGGGCAACTTTCCGTGCTCGAGGTAGTTGATTATTTCATTTCTCCAGTCCCAGACCAGACTAGCCAAATTCACCTCATAGAAATCATCCATAAACAGGACTGAGCTCATCAGTTGTACCACCGTTCCGGACTCCGATCCCTTTATTTCCAATGATGATCCTAAGTTTGCTAATGCATCCGCTTCTGCATTATCCTCCCTCGGGATATGAGTGATTGACCACTCCCGGAATCATGCCAAAAGAGCCTGGACTTTTACCGTGTATTGTTGCGTACGTTCTTCTTTAGTATCAAAGATCTCGTAGAACTGATTTACCACTAACTGTGAGTCATATTTGATTTCGATAACCTCAGAATCAAGTCCCCGAGCCAATTCGAGCCCTGCAATCAAAGCTTCATACTCTGCTTCATTGTTAGTTAAAGGGATTGTTCTGATGGCCTGCCTTAAGGTTTCCCCCGAAGGCGTGATTAAGACTATTCTGAGCCTGGACCCTTTTACGTTCGAAGCTCCATCCGTAAATAAGGTCCAAACCCACGATGTCGATTTTGACACCATTACTGCCTCCTTGGTTGCCAAAGGTAGTAGCCCCAGACTAAAGTCGGCCACGAAGTCAGCCAAGACTTGTGACTTAATGACAGTCCTTGATTTATACTCTATGTCGAATTCACTCATTTCGACGACCCATTTGGCCAATCTACCCGAGAGCTTGGGTTTATGGAAGATGTTCCGCAAAGGAAAAGTAGTCACCACGGCTATCGGTTGACATTGGAAGTAGGGCCTCAACTTCCGAGCGGCGACTACGAGAGCTAAGGCTAGTTTTTCCAAATGTGCGTAGCGAGTTTCTGTTCCCGTTATAATTTTGGTACCGTAATAAATGAGAAATTGCGTACCTTCGTCCTCCGGGACTAAAATCGCACTTACTGCAACTTCTGAAACAACGAGGTAGACTAGCAATGTCTCACCTTCTTTTGGTTTCGAGAGAAATGGAAGGCTTGATAAGTACTTCTTCAGGTCCCTCAAAACCTGTTGGCGCTTCCGGTGTCCATTCAAAATTATTCTTCTTTTTGAGCAATGTGAAGAAGCGATGACATTTTTCCGACGACCGAGAAATGAACCTGCTCAAAGCTGCTAACCTTCCTGTGAGTCTTTGAACTTCCTTTACATTTGACAATTGATCCCCGATATCGTCTATGGACTTAATTTTGTTGGAGTTTACCTCAATTTCCCTTTGTGACACCAGAAACCCCAAGAGCTTACCAGAACTGACCCCGAAAGTGCACTTCTCGGGGTTAAGTTTCATGTTATGCTTCCTTAGGATATCGAATGTTTCTTGTAAATGCTTAAGGTGGTCACCTGCATTCAAAGACTTAACGAGCACATCGTCTATATAAACTTCCATGGTCTTTCCTATTTATTTTTCAAACATCTTATTTACGAGCCGTTGATAAGTGGCTCCGATGTTTTTTAACCTGAAGGGCATTACGTTGTAACAATATGTACCAAAATTTGTTATAAACAAAGTTTTTTCCTGACCTTAAGGGTTCATCTTAATCTGGTTGTACCCGAAATAAGCATCAAGAAAACTTATCAACTCGTGCCCAGCCGTGGCATCAATCATTTGATCGATATTTGGCAATGGAACGAGTCTTTCGAGCATGCCTTATTAAGATCTTTATAGTCCACACACATGCAAAATTTATTGTTCTTCTTAGGAACTACTACTACATTGGCTTTCCAGTATGGATATCTTACCTCTCTGACCGAACCGATTTTAAGCAAGCGGGTTACCTCTTCTTTGACAAATTTATCCCTGGCCTCGGCAATAGGGCATTTCTTCTGTCTCATCGGAGGTATGTTGGGATCCAAACTCAGCTTGTGCACGGCTATTTCCGTCAGGATACCTATCATATCCTCGTGCGACTATGCAAAACAATTAGTATTAATTTTAAGGAATTCAATAAAACCAGACCTAAGCTCTGGGTGCAGTCCTATCCCCAGATGGAATTTTCTTTCTAGGAATTCCTCGAACAATGCAACTTGCTCCAGTTCCTCCGCCCTGGACTTCGTTGCGTCCATCTCTTCTTGAACTTGGAAATATCTTGGCACCTGATATTGTTGTGAAAACTCTCCTTCTAGTTCAGAAATAGGTGCTGGTTCCTATAATTGCTCTGCCATGTGTTCCTTCCCTTTGCTACTGGAAACTGAGATTGCATTCATCTCTCTTGCTGCCGGTTGATCACCTCTTATCTGCTTGATTCCTTCGGGCGTTGGAAACTTTAGCAATTGGTGATATGTTGATGGTACAACTTTCATTTCGTGTAACCATGGCCTTCCCAGGATAATTTTGTATCCCATGTCACCATCCACTACTTCGAAGAGAGTTGTTTTCATTACTCCTTCAGCGTTTGTGAGCAACAAAATCTCTCTCCCAGTCGTCACACTTGCAAGGTTAAATCCAGCGAGGAGCTTTGTTGCCGGAATAATGCTTCCGGTAAGTTTAGTTTGCTCCAGTATTCTCCATTATATGATATTAGCCGAACTTCCTAGATCCACTAGAACACGTTTTATCTTAAAATCTAACACATTTAAAGATATTACCAGTGCGTCGTTGTGTGGTAACAGCAATCCGTCTGCGTCCTCCTCCGTGAAAGTGATATCATCTTCCCAGAGTCTTTTACTATGAGTTATTGATACTTTTGTCTTCTTTGCTGCCGAAAAGGTGACCCCGTTAATCTCATTCCCCTCGAAGATATTATTGATCGTTTGGCATGAGGGTTCTTCTCCTGCTTTCGGAAGTTCCGCGTTGTCTCTGTTACAGCCATAATTATTCTTAGCTCGATCACTTAAGAATTCTCGGAGGTGACCATTCTTCAATAATGTTGCCACCTCTTCCGGGAGGTGTCTGCAGTCCCCTGTTCGGCGACCGTTTGTCCCGTGGTATTCGCACCATAAGTTGGACTCCCTCTGGTTGAAATCGGATCTCATAGGTCTCGGGAATCGTGTATCTTTTATGTTTCTCATGGCTGACACTCCATTATACTGACATTGAAGTTATATTCCGATAACTTGGGGTAAGAAGGATCCCGAGATCCCGATGTCTCCTTATCCTGGAGTGATATATTATTTCGACCACGATCGGTCCCTCTATTAGGAATGAACTTGTTTGCTGCCCGGAAGTTTCTTCCACGGCCTTCGGTCCGCTCGTAGGGCAAAAACCGGGCCCCTCGAAGTCCTTCTATCTGCGTCGTAGTCATCCTTTGATTTTTCTCTGCTTTTCTCCTGTCCTTTCTATGATGTAGAACTGACCTGGTCATCTTCGATCCTTATCTTTGACTCGTACCGGTTGTGTACATCTACCCAAGTTGTTGCATGAAACTCAAGCAGGCTCTCCTTCAGCTTCCGGGAAGCGTCTTCTTGGATTCAACTCTTTGGTGAATGCTTTAACTGCCCATTCATCCAGGACGGCCGGGAGCAACATTCTCTCTTTCTGGAACCGAGTAACAAATTCTCGTAATAATTCAGATTCTCCCTGTGCGATACTGAATATGTTGGCCTTTCGGGCTTGTACTTTTCTGACCACTGCATGAGCCTTAATGAAAGAATCCACGAGCATCTCGAAGGAATCTATGGAATGCTTGGGTAATAATGAATACCACGTTAGAGCTCCCCTCATGAGAGTTTCTCCAAATTTCTTTAGCAACATAGATTCAATTTCGTAAGGAGCTAAATCATTTTCTTTCAGCGCCATTGTGTAAGTAGTAATACGCTGCTATGCGTCTGAAGTTCGGTCATACTTTGGAATTTCAAGCATTTTGAACCGCTTCGGGATTAGTTCGGGTGCCGCACTTGGCTTGTACGGTAATTGAACATACTTCTTCGAGTTCGGTCCTTTCAACACTGCTGGCGCGCTTGGGATCTGATCCATGCGGGCGTTTACTTCCCTCATGAACCGCAAATTTCATCCTTGAATGGATCGTTCTCGTTGTTGAGACCGGATATGCTCCCCCAGCCCCGTCGGAGCCAACTTCACCCTTGAGAGTATTGTTGTCGACTCTTTGCGTCGTTTGGTCTGCGGGAACAACGGGAGGAATTGGATCTCATCTGTTTGCATTATTCGAAGCACCTGATAGCGCCTGCTTCAATTCTGTCATAACTTGATCCTGCCGCGTAAGATGGCCTAGAATGATTGTTTGTTGCTCTTACAGGACCTTCACTGCATCTGCTATATGTTCTTCATCAGCATCATCAGGAGTTGTCACCCGAACCTGTTAAGAGTATCGCTTGTCATGCATTGGCGTGGCATCATTCCCCTCACTGCAGGTGTCACTGATTGAATCCTCGAAATGAGGCTGATCCCCTCGAATTTCAGGGTTGCATGTCTTGTTAGCAGTGTTAATTTCCATTTTTGTGATTTTTTCTAAGACAAAGTAATAAAAACACGTTAGTAAAAAAAGTAACGATCAATTTAATTGTACGGCTGTCTAGGCCCCACGGCGGGCGCCAAACTGTTTACCGTTAAAATGGGACAGTTGAATTTATATGTGGTTTCTAGACAAGTGAATTAATTTGATCCTGAAATAATACAATAATTGAAGAATGTATTATACTTAGCCTTGAAATATAGATAAAAACAGCAGAGATTACAATTCTGGAACAGTGTTTCCAGGCACAGTGATGATGAGATCAAAAAGCAAGAAGGTAAAATTATATAAAGCTTTGTGTAGAAGAAAGTGTATGTTTAGACAGAAAATTCGTGTCCTTTACAATGATGACTGAGCTCATTATTTATATCTATGTCTAAGGAAGAAAGTCCTAGGATCATGTCCTCTTTTAATGTCAATTATGAGAGTCATTGATGAAGACGTAATGGCGAACATAAATGCCAAATTCTCTGTAAAGGGCCGTCGCTCTTAATGTTGCAGAATATTCCCTATTAAATGCTACCGGATGCATAGTATTTAATACACATTTATGAATGTTACCCTTTCCAGTGGTAAGCGGAATGGCTGTGTTCAGTCTTTGGTCATTCCATTCTTGGATTCCACGTGTCTTCCATTTAGATGACCGCATATCATATCATATTTCACTCTATACAACGGTCATGCTGAAAAGAGCTATGAGTGTTCATGTAACACTTTTCCTTATATAGCTCATCAACCAAGTATGTCATATCATATCAGCATCTAGTGAAGCCGATATCTGAATACCTGATTATCTTTAACTTTTTCGACTTCCTTTATATGAGCATAGAATATTTGTTCTCTGTGATTATCTTTTGAATCTTTAAGATGCTTTCAAAAGATAAGTTTATAAATTATTTAAACATATGCCCAACATCCCTAAATTAAATAAAATATTCAGATGCATACAAAGCTGATCATACATCACACAATTAAAAAAAATATACTTACCCCACTAAACTTGTGGTATATAAATTAACAAGATTTATCTTGCATATCAAATGAGATAATAACTTGAAGAAATTAGTAATACTATTAATGAGACACTTTCCTAAGTCCATAGATGAGTTTCTTTATTGAGATTTATTCTTGAGGTTGTAGAGTTTTGTTCTTTGGGAACTACTTCTTGAAGGACAGGTTGAATGATATTGTCTTTGATCCAAATTTACTTCTTGAATAATGTCAAGTATAGAAAGTTGTTCCTGAGCATTGACAATAATAATTAGAGGAATATCAATATGTTCCTCTCCAAAGACAAAGTCCTTAACTCTCTTCCCTCGCAAACTCAACATCCTCAAGGAATCTCATATTATTGGAGAAGTAGTCTTAGTAATGGGATAAAAATTCTGAAAAACTGACCGGATAAAAATTATTATTGGACAAAAGTCTTTTAATTCTCCTTTAGAGATATGACCTAATCTCTCGTGCCATAAGGAAGTTGACTACTGGATGGTTAATTCACCCTTATTATCAGTTATGTTAACATGCAAGGTTCATTGAACGAAGCAATCATAACAAGTATAGATTATTGTAACCTGATAAAGAACCAGGATCAACAAATTTTGAATTATGGAAAAGACTAATTTTTTTTTAATTTTCAAATAAATAGAAATAACCAAACTTGCCTAATACATAAAAATAAGTCAAATCCCATAAAAAAAATTATGCAACATAAGCCTCGTTCAAATTCAATTAAAATTGATTCTTAACAATAATCTAAAAGTTTCAATTGCTTCGACTTCCACCAGCTTGCCGTCACCATCGTAGATGTATCTTTCACCATCATTAGGCTTTCAATAGTTCAGGCAACCCTTTCTTTGCACGCCATGCGTGATAGTTGGTACAATCCTTTTTCTTATGACCTGCAGCTTTACAAAAGAAACAACCATTTGTAGTTGGTTCCTGGTGTTGTTTCTTTTGTATTGCTGTATCTGCAACTTCCTTATTCTTTCTCTTCTTGTCCTGCATTTTGTCCTGAGGCACAGCGGCTAAGTGAGCACTTTCTATCTTTTCCCGCTTCAGTCTATCCTCTTCCTGAACACAATGTGAGATGAGCTCATTTAGAGACCAAATCTCTTTCTGACAATTATAGCTCACCTTAAACTAGCTAAACTGTGGTGGAAGGGATATCAAAACAAAATGCACTAACAAGTCCTTAGAGAGGTCCAACTTAAGTGCTTTCAACAAAGGAGCAAGATGAGGCATTTGCATGATGTACTCCCTAATGTTACCTTTGCCTTGATACCTCAGTGAAATCAGACTTGTCAATAGTATACCAATCTCAGCCTTTTCACTCTTGACAAATACTTTTTCAATTTTAGCCATAAATCTTTTAGCCGTCTTAACCTTGTCAGACATAGTGCCCCTGAATGTTTCTGGAATGGATTTCTTCATGATCATCATACACATGCAATCTGATCTCTCCCACCTTTCCATTTCCATCTTTTCATTAGAGATACTCTTATCTGTAAGAGGTGGTGCATAATCAACCCATAACACAAGGTCGAGATCCATGACTCCGAGAACTATATTGAGATTCTCTTGCCATGACTTGAAGTTAGTACCATTCAACAAAGGAATTGAATTGATGTTGGCAGTAATATTTTCAGGAGTAATTTAAGCTGTACCAGAGAATAACAAATAAAGAAATAAGCTCACATAATACCTAAAATCAAAATGAAAATAAATTTGAATAAAGATAAAGCCCATCTCAAGGTACCAGGTACTCCATTAATATTTTATTTTTGGACAAAATATTAACTTATAAGTGGTATCTTGGTGTAGTAATCAAATGATGATAATAACGAACATGTCAAATAATAAATCTTCATTTGAGCAGATTTATTATTCACACGTAAAACCAAATAATTATCACGCATTTATTACCACAAGATGCACATGTAATTCAGTTAAACATTGACCTTCCTTTGGGCTGATCAATATTCACATAGGTTATACATACACAATCTTTTATTATAAAATAAATAAATCTCCACAAAAGAAATCACTTTGACAACATCAAGCTTCAAATTTATTAATCTCAAAATATATATAACCATACCAATATTTTAATTTATATTCTCCAAATGAAAAATAAAAAGCGATGAGCCTAAAGATGGGTTCCACATTAAATTTATTATCATTAACACCAAATAATAATAGAATAATAACAAAGAATCTAAATAGCAGCTTTTCTGGCGGCACCTAAACCCCAAACAACATTGTATTGGCTCAGAATAAATTAGCAATGAACCTAATTTTAGTCAGTAATGAATAAACATGCTAGCAAGGCCTCACGATAAAGGTTCTTCAATATATACACCATCAAAATAAACTTAACTAGACAAACACGCATTTAAATATTACTCCATACTTTATTTGTTTGATAAATAAAAAGTGCCTTTAAAGGGGAATTGAATGCAAATTTGCCCTTAAGGACTCCACTGCAAGGCGATTCCTATATTGCCTGAATCTCTTCGTCCCTTTCTTTAGTTAAAATTAAAATAAACTAAAGACTTCAAAACCCCAAATCTTTATCTGGCGGCGACATCGACAAGCACATTCCACCATCTTAATAATTTTTTTTAATAATAATTTGTTGTTGCTTAATAAAAAAATAATTTATGAAATCATACAAAAACTCAAAATACCTTTTCTGGAGCACATGTGACACGGAGGTTAAACCTCCTAAATCTTAAAACTAAAAGTGGCGGCTCCTAACGAAATCAAGTTTTAGTTCCTTAACTAAAGAATTCAAAAGCAATTATATTTCTTTTGGACAGAAACAATTTGCCGTAGCAGCGACACATCAGCATCAACTAAAATCCCTTTGGACTATAGCCTTTTCAACTTGCTTTTGGCCATAATATGACATTGGCTATGCCATATTATGTCATTACACACGATGATGTAAAATTCACACAGAATATATACTTTCTGCAACACGACACACCGGAAGTAAACCAAAATTAATACTCGATGATTTAATATGGGCTCTAATACCAATTGTTAGAATCAAATTACTTTAAAGATGAAATCCTTCATTTTTTACTCAAGACTTATCATGTCAAATCATCAAGAATAAAAAAAACTAGATGTGAAAGTGTACCTGAATCCATGAGAACGAAAAAACTTGTCGTCTTGTGGTTATCATTCTTCCAAACCAACACGTAAGTCGTTCTCTTCTTTCCAACAATGGGATGCTAGAAAGAAAACCCTACGTCTGATTTGGGGACCACCCTATTAATAGGTGTACAAGTTTATGTATTTCTAATTTAGCTCATCATCAAATTAAAAACTACATCCGGATAAGACCCCATACTTTACAAGGTATCTAATAGACCCGTTTAATTTTAAAATCTTAGCAGATCACTTTTAATTTGGGTCAATCTTTTAATGATAGCAACAAACAAACAATTATTATTAATATCATATATGTGCACGTCATAATAAATTCTAACAACAATACGATACAATACACCAGTCCGGTAAGTTTCTAACAAAAGAGCCTTTTTAGCCTCTCATTTTTCCTTAGATTTAGAGAGAACCTCTTAGAATTTTCCTTTAGAGAGTACAGGTAATCAATCACCGGTCAATTATTTGATTGAGTTTAGCCTTTAGTGTTCATCTTTGAGTTTTGGTGTTTTATCTCAATGAAAATTTGGATCGTCTAATTATTTTTGGGTTGAAACTAGGGTACCAGTCATCAATCCCTTTTGTTTCTTAGTTCTGGTTTGCCATTACGATCAAGGGTGGATTGAAAATTTGACTAAATAAAATTCTTAAAATCTCTCAAAAGCCACACAGCTCAACTCAGTTAAGACAAGAAATTTTATTTCTTTTAAAGCATTCCCAGATTATCGAATCTTCTTCATGTTTATAATCTTCATTCGCTAGAAAGTTAGTACAGTGGTTTGCCTCCCTCCACATATGTTTGATGGCGGTCTTATTGGCTCCCGTTGAGTACTTGTTATTTTCAATTGCATCCCTATGATAGTGGCACTGTACGGTAGATTATTTTCACTTTCAGTTCTTTATATCTCAATTCTTTTGCGGATTAATTGGATTCTAGGATATTCATGTAAGATGAAGTCTACCTTAAGCCTCACCACATAAATACGGAGCATCAAAGTTCGCTTCCTCCTGAAGACATGTTAACCTACCTTCACAGTCCAGCCATATATTGTATTGTTTCCTTTTCCTCTCTCCCTTTTTGTTTCTTTTCCGGCCGTTGTTTGTTTTCCTTTTCACTTTGTTCACACTCTCTCTCTCTCTCTTAGTAGGTGTAGTGCCCTATTTTTTTTGAGAAAGCGGGTTTCGACATATGACAACTCATTTAAAATAGGATTAAAAGAGAGGAGTCGCCACCCAATAATTTTTGAAGGTGCATTAGGACATTTATTTGCAAATAACTCCGGTTTAAACCAGTATATATTATTAAAGATCGAATAAGGGTTCAAATTACCTCGAAGAGAACGTATTAGACATTATTCGAGGTCCAAAATTGTAGTTCCCATCCGCATTTAAGAACTAAGTGAGACTAAGGATTATTAATACTAAGTTACAAGTTGATTAATTAACTCTAGGTGGTCAAGAATGCAAAACAATTAAAGATAAGCAGACAATCATTTAACTCCAATTTATAAGCAATCACCTACGTGAAAGTAGGGAGCAACAAAGAAACTATTCAATTATTTAAAGAGGGTGACTAAGTTTTTAAGCCTAATGGATCAACTTTCGTGAAAGTCTACTTAGAATTTTATAGCCTAAGTGCAATGGCTATTCAGGCAATTTATATATCATCTCAACCTTCATTACATCTTTAAATTGTTATCTAAAAAGCACTAATTGATTTTAAGCCATGTCTTAATATAACTACTCTTTCCTTCCTATAGTCTAGGAGGCTTTGGACACCATCCAAAGGGTAGTTCTAGACATAAACAAAATGCTTAGGTTTTTATTTCTAATTTTTTATTAGGATCACATAAGGAAAGCATATTAGACTTAAATAAACTGCATAGAATCATATAACGGATCAAGTTGGCCTCCCATATAATATTCACACAGTTGGACAGATTATTGGGTCATGTGGACTGTTATTGAAGCGTAAGTTGAATCCTATAGGAATGATTCTAAGTACGATATTGCAGTCAATCTTTAAGCTTAGAAGAGGCGAATTCGAATTGATTAGACCCTGTATACATGTTGTCCAGGCGAGCGAATTACGATTACCAGGCATGCGTTGAATAAAGAAAAAGCTTATCAGTTCAGATAAACGCTCATGCTTTCTAAAGACACGACTTCTAGGTGACAAACTCATAGACGAATAGATTTGTAATAACGAACAGTGTAGATGATCTAAATAAAAATATAAATCCTATAGATATGATATCTAGACGGAAGAATTAATAGACATATATAAAAATAACTAGAAAGATTTATCGTGCAAACAAATAATTATCTTGAATTATTAAGTTATGCTCTTAAATGCATGCTTTCTAGATAACAAGTTAATAAATACTGTGTCATGGGTTGCTTTCCAGCCTCGACCCATGACCCCTTGGACGCGCCCCGTGGCGTCCTGGCAAGCCTCCCAACGCCTAGCGCCACGGTCGGCCCCGTGGTCTCGGCAGCGCCAAGTGACAAGCGCGCATGTGCCTCTGTCGCCCCACCGTAACTCCTTGTCGGCGCCCAGCGGCTAGCGAGTGACAACAGCGCCGCGCGCACAAACAATGCCGCGCGCACAGACAATGCCGCGTGCGCAGACAATGCTGCGTGCACAGACAATGCCGCGCGCACCCATCATGATCCAAGCACCAGCGCCCAGCCGTAGGCAGACACAAATAGTGCCATGCACGCCGAGAGCAACGCGCGCGCAGACCCTGATGCTCAAGACAAAGTTGCTGCCATTGGACTTGTTTCTACCTTGTAGAAGTATAAGTCCTTTCATTGTAAATATAGAGTAGGTTTACTTCATTAACATTCAGTATGCATCTACAGCTTTTATAGGTCAACACTTGTAACTTAGGTTTATTTTTTTTAAGCATTATTAGGGAGGATCAAGCATTCAAACATTCAAGCAAGCAAACATTCCTCTGTACTGGTGTCTCTCCCCCTCGACGCCGCGTAGCTTTTGTAATAGATTTCATTTTATCAATGCAATCAGCTTTCATTCATCAATTGCTCTTTTCAGTTCTCTCAGACGCTCACGACATTGATTTTTCCGCATGGCACAGACAATCTAGTCTAGCGTACGGAGGGGACCTCATTTGGCGGATAGCAATCGTACTTACATCGATCGCTTAGCCTTACGTCGCCTTTCCAAAGAACCTCAGGAAGGCACCGCGTAATAACTGTGATGAAGTTAAATCTCTATAAGCATGTCACGACCCAAGCCACCTAGCCGTGATGATACTTAACTCAACCCGCTAGGTAAGTCATGCAACAGTTTCACAATTCTAATGAAAATAATAAGAAAAACCTTAAGTGAAATAACCGAGTTTCTATACAATAACCCAAGAATTGGTAGCATAATTCATGAGCCACTAAGATTTAGATTTACAAATGCTGATATGAAAAATAAATGCAACATTTGCTTGAAATATCATAAATATATTACAAGTCTAAACTATCAAGGACGAGTGGTAGCCATGTCCAAAAAGCAGGTACATCTTTAACATCGGCTCCCGCCATACACAACAGCATAAACTCCAAGATCTTCACGCAAGATGCAGAAGTGTAGTAACAAGCTCAAAAAAAGGTGAGTGTCTAATATCAATAATCATTAACATCACATGATAAAAATGATGATAACAAAAGAGAACAACTTAAGAAATATCATTGTTCAACTCGTTCACAAATACGGGAAGTAAAATATGTTTTTCAAGTATAACAGTTAAAGCCTCAATCTTACCACCAAAATCACTAAAACACGAATATATCGAAAAAAGTGCGATTTCCAATTTTTCAACAACAGGTAAGGAATTTCAACAACCACCTAGCACGAGGAAAATATAACTTTTTGCCTACACGTCAAATATACATGTCAAGTCAATAACACCATATTACCATCTAGCATGGGAAAAATACATCTCTATGCTTACATGTCAAATATACAAGTCAAGTCAACAACATCAAAGTGAAGCAATCAAGTACACTCACACTCAGCACGCTCATATTGCCTGGCACATATACCCCTCACCATCACACACACCATTTCACTCAGGACTGTACGGGTACCTGACACAAATGCCCCTCACTAAAGCGCGTGTCTATCACTGTGCCTGCGCTCACTATAATATCAGACTCCGGAGGAGTGAATTCTGGCCCAAGCGCTAATTAATAATCAATATCACATAGCCCAGCATTGGTATTGGTGCACGTTTCGCCCCTAAACAAGGTCACTTAGCCCAATGTAGGGCATGGCATACGCGGCACTTCAGTATCAATATCACTCAGCCACTAAGGGGCCTCAATACAAGTGTCGCCTTACCATCAATCACCACAGCTCTATGGCCTACATCAGTCATCAATTCGCTCAATTCTCCATATGCCAACATCTCCCAAAAACATAATCCAATAATACAACACAAAATATCACAATGTGTACATATTCAGCTCAAACTCGTGTCACGTACAAGGACACTAATAACTTGTGAGACAGCATATCAAAGGTGCATAGAGACAGACATATAACATGTGGATATAACTATCATGACTGAATAATGTGACTTTAGCTAAGGCAAATAGCTCAATATGGCAAAAACAACCCTTCATGTTTCAAACAATTAAATAGATAGCCTAGACATGATTTATAGCATAAATAATAACTCACGTAATCATAGAAATGGAGAAAATATGATATCAAAGAAGTATGATAGCAAAACGAAGCATACAATAGTCTAAGAACTGGCCGGATCATGAATACCCCGTGCACGAACACACGCCCCTCACCTAGCACATGCTTCACCCGCAACACATCTCAAATATCATAGTTCTCAAAGATAATTACCTTCAAATCCAAATTTGGATATGTTACTTACCTCAAACCAGCCAAAACAATACTCTAAAAATGCCAACCCGTGCGAATCGACCTCCAAACGGTTCGAAACTAGCCAAAAATAACTCAAAAATATCAAATAATGCCATAGGAAACAAACTCAAACGATAAAGGTCGAATCTTTAATTGAATACTCAAAATCAGCCAAAAAGTCAACTCGAACCTACACCTCGAAACCCGACAAAACTCATAAATTCTGACAACCCATTTGAATACAAGTCCAACCATAAGTATTTCATCCAATTCCAACTCTGAATCGATGTTCAAAACTCAATTATTCACTTTTAGAAAAGTTTAGACAAAGACCCTCAATTTCTCTTTTAGATTCATCATTCAAATGCCAAAATCAAAGATGGAATCATGTAACATAATCAAATCTGAGTCAAAAAACTTACCCTAATCCAAATCATAAAAATTCCCTCCAAGATCGTCCGAATTCGAGCTCTATAACTTAAAATGTGATAAAATAACCAAAACCTTCGAAATAGAGTATTTATAACACTACTTCAAGTAACCACTTCGCGATCGCAAAGCACAAACTTCACTGCCTACAAAAACACACTTCACGTTCACTGCACACACCTCGCGATTCCGGTGCACAATGATGCCAACCCTTCATGAACCGATATCGACCTCATGATCGTGAAGGCAACTCCACCAACTCCCAACTTCCCAATGCGAACGCGGTACCACTGGCGTGAACGCGAAGAACAACTAGCTCAAACCTCTGCGAACGTGTTCTACCTATTGCAACCGCAATGAATAAGCAATTACTGGCCCAAAACACACTTCGCGATCAAGATGATCAACAGTCCAACACTAGAAATATGAGATACCAACAATGCCAACATGAGGTAAAATAATCTGAATTCACACCCGAAACTCACCCGAGCCCCTCGGAACCCTGCCCGTACATACCAACAAGTCCCAATACATAACACAGTCCTACTTAAGGCATCAAATCACACATAATAACCCAAAACCACGAATCACACTTCAATTCAAACTTAATGAATTATTTCAAACTTCTAATTTCAAAACTTACACCGAACACGTCTAAACAACTCGGAATCACCTCAAATTTTGCACCCTCGTTCTAAATGACGTAACGAACCTATTACAACTTGCGGAACAACAATATGAATATCAAAGTCAACTCCCGATCAAACTTATGAACTTTTCAAATTTTCAAATTGTCAACTTTTGCCAATTAGAGCCAAAACTTTATAGAAATATCCAAATACAAATTCAAGCACACTCAAGTCCAAAATCACCGTTTGGACCTAATAAAACAATAAAAACTCCGATTCGAGGTCAAATACACAAAAGTCAAACTTCTTCAACTCTTAAACTTAAAGCTTCTAAATTGAGAATCATTCTTTCAAATTAATCCCGAACAACTCAAAAACCAAAACTGATCGTACATGCAAGTCATAATGCATCATATGATGCTATTCACAACCTCAACCATCGAAAGAAAATGCAAATGCTCAAAACGACCGATTAGATCGTTATAAAGCATGATATCTAACATATGACAACACGTAATTATAAAAGTTAACTCCTATAGGCATGTTTTCTATCCTTGGCATAAATAAATTCTAAACCCAACTTCCACTAAATCCTCAACAGTTTAGTTATAAATAATATTACAGACCAAATGAATGTAAGAATAAATAAAAAAATATGAGCCCAAGTCACTAGGCCCAAATAAAAGTCCAGTAGCTCCACGTGTCTCCAAAATGCTCTCCAAGGCCTAGCAAGTTCGGACAGCCCAGTACCATTCATAGAAGAGTCAATTGGCTTAACAAATTCTAGTTTAACCCAGTAAATTGGCCTAGTACAACATCTGCAAATCTTGAAGCACTCCTAGAAGCTTCAATTCTTACGTCTAATGATCACAACACTAATGTTGTTGTACCAATGCAAAGAAACTTGTTTTTAGGGTGTGACTAATAAAAGCAGATGCATATCTTGTGACCTTAAGAGATGATAAAACAACTAACACTACACATGGAGATGGGCAGGAATATTCAGGAGTCAAGAAGAAACACCTTTTATTCTCAAGAATGATTCAGACCCACAATTCATCAAGGCGCCCTATAGGCATTATTTCCAACAACCCAAAAATAGGTTATTGCAAATGATCATACAAGTCTAATTAATGAGAAACAAACAGATTATTAACAGATTTCAATTAGTGTGAAGTGGATGAAAATATAATATGGGATCCCTAGGCATGATTTCTAATTGATGCAACTTGTGTAAAAATTAAACAAAACATACACACAATGCCAGTTGACAGAAAGATTTATGATGCATACAGAAATCATATATAGGGAGTGTATCCTTATATATTATATATGGATAATGTAGAGTACCAACCAGTTTCACAAAGCCAGCAAACAACAAACAAACAAGAAAACTAGAAACACGATAATAAACTCCAAGGAATGCATTAGATTTAACGATTTTTCAAACTTCGAATTCCCAAAGCCCTCATACCCCCACAAGTAAGAGTTCATAAGGATTTCTAGGAATCCCGGGCAGTTCTTATGCCGGGAGAGTAGATGAACAAGAACACGAATGGTCTTGGCTTTCAACCGACCAAGACGAAAACCTCAATAGCAGAACAAATTCGAGCACAATCAAGTAATCAAGAATTAGAGCAGATGATAACAGCTTATGAGTGGTAAAGAGAAATCATTGACTCCCAGTCTGACTCTAAGAGATGAAGGGAAGGGAATTTAAAACATGCAAACAAGTATAAATGTAAGAAAACATAACCAATTTTAGACAGTTAAAAAATAAGGGCAAATCAACTCCAAAAATCCCTAATTACAGAATCAGACAAAATATATATGTGCAAATACGAGGTTCAAATTGAGGTCAAGGCTTCAGAAAGGAAATCATACAAATTTCCTTGGGAATCCGATTTTGAAAGAAAGATCATTCCTTTCTTGAGTTAAGAGAGATCGTGAGTCCCCCTTCGAAATAAGAGTCCACAGTTGACATAACCAGCATAGTACCAAGAAGAAGCCAAAGATGGTAAAAACATCCTTGATTGACCGAGATTGTTGAGAGAAATGAGAGGATTGAGGTCGGCTAGGGTTGTTAAGGTTAGGGATAGAGAAGGAGGAGTAGGAAAAGAGGTGGCCGAGTGAGAAAATTGGGATTATGGTTTTGAGATATAGTTTATAAGTGAAAGGGGTGATGTCACAGATCCGAAATCTCATCCTCGGTATCGTGATGATGCCTAACATTTCACTTGCTAGACAAGTCAATGTTAACTAGATTAATTAATTAATTTTAACAATACAAAATATTAATAAAATAAACCGAAATAGTCTGAAATGGAATAATAAAATATATATGACGATATCTAAATATCTCCCAGAATTTGGAGTCACGAATACATGAGCAACTAGAGTACTACGCATCATGTCTGAAGCAAATACAAATGTTTGAAACTAGATAAACAGTATAATAGATAAAGAAGAGGACTTCAGGGATGCGTATGCCGTGCAGCTATACCTCAAGTCTTCATATATAGTTTAGTCCGAGTAGAACACCTTTAGACGCCGCTAGGATCAGCACCAGTATCTCCACAAGAAGTGCAGAAGTGTGGCATGAGTACCCGACCCAATATACTCCGTACATGTCGAACCTAACCTCGACGAAATAGTGACGGGGCTATGACAAGACACCTACATAAAATCATGTACATATATATATATATATATATATATATATATATATATATATATATATATATATATATATATATACATAAAGCAACAAAATAACAAAGTAGAACAATTAAAATGTTAACGGAGGAAGGGACATGCGAAAGGGGAATATCACAAGAACGACAAATATGAAATCACCAAATAATAGCTTTTCAAACGAGCCACGTTGTAACCAAGTAAATCACCAATCGGGGAATTAAATAAGGCAATGTAATAAAGATGGCACGGCATCACCCTTCGTGCTTTTACTCTCGTCCTCACCATGTAATATCATAAATGAAATGGCATGGCATCACCCTTCATTCTTTCTTTTTTTTTCAACTGTAACATTTCTGCTTATACTTGACCAAACTAAAAGCGATGGATCGCATTATAAAGGAGATTGCATACTAGAGGCTCTTTCACAACAAAGAAAAAGAATAACTACCAATAAGTCCAACAACATTTCTCGTAGAGCTGGAATACTACAAAATGGTCTTCATACAACTATTGGAGACTTGGCAAGTTGTATGCAGCAACTCCATAATCTAAGCCCCTATAAATTGTAATTGGGTTGTTGAGCTGCTATTGAAACAGCTCAAAAGTATTCTTCACCCCCGCCCCC